>JAXCGZ010003265.1:0-18184 GCA_037179515.1 Halocaridina rubra | reverse complement strand
CAAAGGTGAATATCATTGCTTAAAGATTAAGAAAATATTATCAACCTATAAATTACATCATCGTATCCAAATAATTAATTATTTGCCTATTATTGCTAATATAAGAAATAGAAAATACCTACAAGGATTGTAATTGCAACACAATACAATAACAGTTGTCTTGAAATATTAATAATTTTACATAATGCCAAAGCAAAGGAATACTGATAAACTCATTGCCTGGTTATAGTCTCCTAAAAGACGAGGAGATATTGAAGATATCTCTTGATGCATTATAAAAGTAATAATATCTTTGTTTTCATCCTTTCAGAAGATATTAATGATGGTATTGACAGTCGAAGTTCATCTTTGGACTCTGGACTCTTGCATCCGGACCTTGCTTGGCGGGAGTCCAGGTAAACATACATTGTATAAGAATAACAGGCGTAGAGTTATCCGCTACTGATTGTGAGACAACAATATTGCCTTACACTGTTAATCACTAATCATTGAAATACTTAGTTCATGAAGCATTGCATGTTGATAATTTCAATATCTATGCAAATTATTACAAAGAATTAGTAAAAAAAAAAATTTTTTGAAAGTGTGAAGCAAATGTAATGTACAAAAAAGTCTGGGAGCAGAGTGCTGCAATGTAACATTTAATACTCCCATTAAAAAACCTATAAATTATATTGCAACAGTGTTGCCAACAATACCTCCTGAGAAGATTATTGGAAATTAAAGATTGTAGAATGTCAAATCATATTATGACCTTTTTCTCCAAACACTTATTTTATGATTTTTCACAGTCTTTTGCTCTTTCTGTAAATGGTCGTTTTTTTCGTTTCAATTCAATATTTGCACATTTTCTTATTTTATATTTTATATTTGTATCTTTATATTTCAGAGTTAAAATATCACATATTAATATCACATTCTGATCAAAAATTACATTTGATGTATAAACAAAATTTAAATGACTGAATGTAATAAGACACCAATGGACTAACAATCAAAATATCTTTCCTGATTATTTTTCTTGCCTCAGAACTGTTGATATCATATGTGGTAAAGTATAAACCTTGAAGAAGATCAAGTAGGTTTGATACTGTACATCATACATATACCTTGGCTGTTTCCCCCTTTAATTGGGGGGTAGCCGACATCAAATAAACCTAAAGGCCCTTTGCAAATATGATCAGCCGCAAAGGTACTTAGTATATAGCCTCAAACAATACTTACTAAACATGAATAAATCTTAGTGCTAAACCAAATTAATCTAGCATACTTCAAACAATTATCTTATTAATAAATGAATTAAAGAAGACTCGTCTGAGCCATTTTTTTCACTTCTCTTGTTAACTCGCTATGGTCACCAAATGGTAAAAGCCGCATAAAAAAACATAACAAAAATTATCATATTAGTTCTATCTCATCTCTTCATTTAATGAGTTGATGTCTTCACCTTGAGAAGGTGCCATTAAGAAAACATGAGAACGAAACCTAGATTAGATATTTATATATTAAGTATCAAATATATATTTCATTTATACTAATTACCATAATATGAAAGGTCGTCCTCAAGGAGAAGTTCGATGTTTAGCGAGCAAGGTGACGAAGAAGAATATCAGTTGGGCAGAAGATATCCACACTCAATGCCGCAGTCAAGACGTTCCTCAATGAGCTATACATCTAACACAAGCTTGGAAATAAAAGGTAAACTTAACCTAACCTTATCCAATGTCACCCATTACTTCTGCTTTATGGCTTGTCTATATCTGTTGCATAATAAACTGTCTCGTTGATATGTCTGTCTGTCTCTCTGACAATCTGCTTTCCGTCTGTTCTCAGTAAAAGTCTACAGAGTCTACCTGCTTTTGTCTTGCATTGCTGGAGTTGATACTTAGGTATTACCATCCGCTGTCTCTTTACTTGACCTCAAAAAATATTCTTCAGACATTTTTTCTTCGTCTCTCTCTCTCTCTCTCTCTCTCTCTCTCTCTCTCTCTCATCTCTCTCTCTCTCTCTCTCTCTCTCTCTCTCTCTCTCTCTCTCTCTCTCTCTCTCTCTCTCTTGCCGCTTAGATATGTAATTGTAATTACAGTATTGCTACATTTGAGTTATATGTTGAACAATAAATAATTATGCAACTGACCGAATATAAAGGACTATGAATTTATGTTGCTTCACAGAACGCTTTATCATTGTGTGGTTTAAAGGATTACAAATGCAGAATTTTGAAGAAAAATCCAAATTTTTGCCAAATGAATGCTTGGTAAACACTTTTCCAGTCTATTTTGGGAGACGAGTTTTGATGTTGTTGAATATACATATTTTTTTATCCTAGGCTGCTATTGTTGAGATTCTAGGCTGCTGATATAGAAATTTGTTTTATGAACTTGTTTATTACTTTCATATATGTATGAGTTTATTCATTCATTTATTTAGATATTCAGTTATTTATGCATTTATATATTTTTATTTAGTGCGTGTTCATTTACTTAGTGTTTGCTTTTTTATAACAGTCAGCATATCTCTAATGCTTTCAGCTAGAAATTTGATTATAAAAAAAAGTCCGAAGAAGACTCGGACCTTTCGTGTTCAAAAATGCATATTAACATCCCTATAGGAAAGAAAAATGAACTGCATCCCTAATTAAAAAAAAAGAAAAAAGAAAAAATCCCAGGATTGTTTTTTTCCATCCCAAACCTATTGTCTATTGCTTTAATGTATGTTTGTGTGTTCGTCCGCTTGCCAATGTCCACCGTAGCTGAGGACCTGGAAGCTCGTCTAGCCAGTTCATTCGCACCCGTGGAACGGCGCCGAAGTCACAGTTTCCGGACAGGAGGAGCTGGAGAGTTCCTTATTCCCTTAGAGGAACAACTTCGCCCCAGGAGAGCTTCGTCACACGGCATCCTTACCAAGCATAGCTCTGGCAGGACCTCAATCGATCCAAGATTATGGAAAGGTCAGCCGATGTGAATGCAAAATACCAACCGTCTAAAAATACATATATTTAATCTCTTTCTTCATCTTGACTGCCTGTTGTAGATAAATATTCGTATTGTCTTATCTTCTCACTAGTTAGAATAATTACCATTGATAAATAATATTATTTTTCTTTTTCTAATGATTTCATAACCTGTTGTAGATTGATGATGATGTTCCATCTGGGGCACGAATAAACAATATAATATTTGTTTTATTTTTCTTTCTTTCTACATCTTCAACTACTCAGTTCCTATACGCCTTCCACTAAAAAAAAAGTAGAAAATAAAACATTTATTTTTATTTCATAAATATCTATGTCAACATCTGTCTTAGATCAGCTAGGTAGATATTACCTTAATGCATCTAATAAATCTTTAAATTTATCTTATAAAATGTATATAGTTTCAGCTAGTGCTGAAAAAGGCAATTGTTACTAACTGTAGTGATAAACTATTGTATAAATTATAAATTAATCATGTAGATCAGTAGATTTACTGTACATATTAAATCATGCTCATTATAAAAGAAATTAATGTAGGAAACTAAAATCCAGAGAGTAATTTTAGTCATATATAAATCGTGGCACTTTCAAGAGTACTGCCTATGTAATTGTGGCACATCTGAGTGTGGCACTTTCAAGAGTACTGCCTATGTTATAGTGGCACATCTGAGTGTGGCACTTTTAAGAGTACTGCCTATGTAATTGTGGCACATCTGAGTGTGGCACTTTTAAGAGTACTGCCTATGTAATTGTGGCACATCTGAGTGTGGCACTTTCAAGAGTACTGCCTATGTAATTGTGGCACATCTGAGTATACAAGAGCAGGGTCTCTCGAAAACGCTACGGATTTATATTTGATTCAACTAATCTCTTTGTTTTAGTTTCCTTCGATATTTAGAATGCTGTTGTTGACTTTATGTAGAAAAACTAACTTCATGTTCATGATTTTCTAAGTTTTATTTTACTAACCTATTCTGAGCTATAAAATAAAAAGAAAAAGGAATATTTCTAAACATTTCCTAAATCTAGAAGTTATTTCTTTATTTATGTTTTAGGATTTACGAAAAAGAGTGGATTTTATTTAAAATTTTAGAAATCTTTTGATATTCTATGCATATATATATAAAATTACATTTACTTTATTAAAACAAAATTCCTTTTCACGGCAACAACTATCATTTACTTTACAAATATATTTACTGCTCTTTTTCAGATGTTTACGTGATGAGCTGAGATCATTATAGAAAATAAATACCTATTTTCCAAGAATATTGCATCACTTTATAAACATGGAAAAAGTGACATATATCCAATACTTTCACAGTCTCTATACATGTATCCAACTTTCTCTGTGTATATGACATGTTTAACAGTCGCCTCTCACACTTCGCGGGAGCCGGTCACAGTTATAAACCCTCCCGTGAAGAGTGAGATATGCGATCAGCTCCTAAGATCTTGTATATGATTCTGTATATCGTAAGTCCTTCGTGAAAATTTAAGTATTTACACTAATAGTGCTAGAATACACGTAGTATATACTTCAGATTGCATCATGTGTAGTAATTTAGTAATATACTAAGTTGTCTCAAGCTAGTAGGCACAAAAATATTTACTCTCTATGGATGAAATGATGCAATATTTAAAATATGTGTCTATATTGAATATAGGACTGCTGCAATCAAAATAGGAATTAGACATTCATCTCTCATTATAACATTGTAATGTGTACATGTAATTGCGTGACTCATTATTACATTTAACTATCTGCTTTCAATTATCCTGAACTCCTCACTGTACAACTTCAATATTATGTACCCAGTGTGAAACTATACCACCTGTAACTGTAACACATTAAGTAATCAAAGGGAATTGTAGAAATAACTGTGTAATGTCTCTTAGTAGATAGATGAAGACCACTCCCCTCATCACCACTCTATGCATTCTTTCTGCCTTAAAGATCTCCCTAATTGCTACAATTCCCATAATATTATTCCTGTGATATAACTGTTTCTAAGGGACTTCTAATATATAACTTTTCCATTTCACCTGGTAGTATATCAGCATCTCTATATCTGTTTATAGAAGAGTGTTTTATTCTACAAGAAACTAAGTCTCGAGAGGTTTGAAGGCTTGCATTGAGCGACTGTATTAGAAAGTGAGAGAAAAACCGAGCATTCGCACTAGACCATGAGGACTAGCAGCTTGCTCTAGTGAAGAAGTTGAAGTGTATTTTTTTTTTAAACCACAACACCACTAGTTATTCAAGCAAGCACAAATCCACAGTGAACAGCAATTCGTCTCTCTTCAAAAAGTTTATTTAGATAAGTATATGAGTGTCAACATCACAACAGAAACACTTGTACCATAGATTCCTCTCTGCTAGAATGATAGTTCATGTTGTATACTATACAGTTTTTATCTGTATTACTTGTGTGTCTTTATGGAAAAATATAGCTTAATACACTTAAATTTGGATAAAATATGAGAGAGTCAGAGAGCTTGAAATATCCTTGTGTTCATAAAAGAAAATGATATAAAGTACTTTCTGAAAGTATTTTTTATTTTTTACTCCTAGCAATTACAGAATGATTTTGTTAACTCGGACATATTTAAAGATTAGTATGACCTCATGTAAGTGGGATTAGTATTTAACGCAATTCCTAAATCAAGAGAGACATTGAAAACAATACATGTGATAAATATAAGATGCAAGACTATGGATAAAAGTGACTGAAAGCTATGTTTATAATTAGTGAAAATATGTATTCAAAGAAAAAAACCTGCCTAGTGGGTTGAGTTGAAGAGCGCAAACACTAAAGTGAATAAGATATAGAAACTAGATTAGAGTCAGAGTTTGATAATCCATAAGTGATTGTGAAAGAGCAGAAAAGGAACCTATCTCTAGAACTCATATATTTGTGTTAGACAACGATACACATAAATCTCTTCTTAATTCTATCTCATTTTGAAACTTACATCCCTTAACTAGCTGTGAAATTTTAAAAAATGTTTTACTAGTGTATAGAAAGTCTAACTGACTAGTGCTAAAAGTAGTTTTATAGCTACAGACATTATATATAGAGAAAAAAAGAATAACCTCACTTGTGTATCGTACCTTTGTACCATCACTTATGATTTCTGCACTGTAGCTATGTGATCTCTTTCCTTGTTGCTCCTGTTATACTGTATCACTCTTGTGCAAGTGGCTGCTCACAAGCTTATTTAAACTGACTTTGATGCCTGTATCTGCGTTTAATACGTTCCTCTCCTACAGATACAGTTCTTGAGACTTAGACGTAGCAGATTTCCTATTAAACTGTCCTGTCTTATAGAGAACTACCAGGGAAACTGTTCATTATACTTATTTCAAGAGATAAAGATGTCAGAAATTAAGAGAGTGGCATTCACACTACAAAATAATAATGAAATAAATAATAAAAATAATAATAATAATAATAATAATAATAATAATAATAATAATAATAATAATAATAATAATAATAATAATAATAATTAAAAAAATAATAATAATAATAACAATAATAATAATAATAATAATAATAATAATAATAATAATAATAATAATAATAATAATAATAATAATAATAATAATAATAAAAATAATAATAATAATAATAATAATAATAAAATTATACCAGAGAAGGAGAGCCACCTCTAGCCTCTACAGAATACATGAGCAGATGCAGAGTAAATTAAGCTTGTTAACTGCCATCAGTGTATCTCTGACTACCAAGTGTTTTAGCATGAGACAATCTTTGAGTATATTTTTATAATTGTTATTTCATTTCTTATTTTCCTTGTTTTTCTCCCTTTTTGATTGCCCTTAATATGGCGGCTATATCCCCTCTTATGTCGTGGGGGGGAATATATACTTATCACATTACTTAAAATGTTTTTATAGATGTTGAATGTCTAATATGGACTCATTGATTTAAAGACATTCACATAAAACTTTTGACTCGGGGAATGAAGAGAAGAAATATGAATATAATTTTGTCATTATGTTTTTTAGTACGTTATTTTGATGTTTATATCTCATCATACACACGTATGCACACACACACACACACACACACACACACACACACACACACACACACACACACACACACACACACACATACACACACACACACACACACACATATATATATACTTTGGCATGTGTATTATGTCTTTCAATTTTACAAAATGTAGGACAAGAGAGTGAAAAAAATATTTAACTTTAACGAGTTGCAATTGAGAATTACTTTTGCTACTTCATTTTCTGTTTTACTTGCACCTGCCTTGGCGACTTTGGCGGGAGAAGGCAGTGTGAAAGTATTATTATTATTATCATTATTATTATTATTATTATTATTATTATTATTATTATTATTATTATTATTATTATTATTATTATTATTATTATTATTATTATTATTATTGTTATTATTATTATTATTATTATTATTATTATTATTATTATTATTATTATTATTATTATTATTATTATTCTTATCATTATTATTATTATTATAATTTTTATCATTATTATTATTATTATCATTATTTTTATTATTTTTATTATTATTATTATTATTATTATTATTATTATTATTATTATTATTATTATTATTATTATTATTATTATTATTATCATTATTATTATTATTATTATTATTATTGTTTTTATTATTATTATTATTATTATTATTATTATTATTATTATTATTATCATTTTTATTATTATTATAATTTTTATCATTATTATTATTATTATCAGATTTTTATTATTTTTATTTTTATTATTATTATTATTATTATTATTATTATTATTATTATTATTATTATTATTATTATTATTATTATTATTATTATTATTATTATTATTATTATTATTATTACTATTATTATTATTACTCTATTCATCATTATTATTATTTTTATTACGAATAATTGTCTTTAAATCAATGGGTCAGCCTTTGTAAAAAGACACCATTAAATATGTCAACTGAGACTCTATCTTCATTATTACTAAAACTTTCTTTTTATCGTCTTCCATTGATTTAATTATTGTGGAAAATATTTTTTTTTTCTATTCAATTAAAAGAATATTGATTCAAGTTTTGAGTTTTATTCAGTAGAATCTTATAGGACAATTTATAAGGAACAGTTGTTAATTTTCAAGTGAAAGTATTTTGTGCCTGTCTAACTCTAAATGATTAATTAAATGATATATTGACAAACAGATAGTAACTCTACTATCTTATGCAAAAAAAAAAATCATTATAACTTTTTAAAAATAGGAAAAGTGTAAAACGTATCTGAAGTTTGCTATTTCATAATATCGGAAAGATGGATTGTAATGCAAAGAGATAAGAGAGCAAACAGTAGTGTGTATAAATATTATTAAAAAAAAGGCAAATGATGATGAGAATTCTCTCTCTCTCTCTCTCTCTCTCTCTCTCTCTCTCTCTCTCTCCTCTCTCTCTCTCTCTCTCTCTCTCTCTCTCTCTCTCTGGATAAAAGGCTCCTTTTGTAAGGTGCTGTAAGTGAACTGCTAAGTTCCCCTCCCCCCCTCGCGAAGGGCACTTTTCAGAGCCTGTCATGGGCAAAGATGTTCCCCCTTCATCTCCTTTTTTTTCTAAAATAAAAGGCTCTGCTTTATGTCTTTATGCTGTCATCTGCTCCACAAGGAAAGACTTTTTTCACTTTAATCCTTCCGATTTACACACACACACACACACACACACACGCGCGTTCAGTGACACACGGAATTGCTCCTCTTAAATTTTAAACTGTTTCGAGTGACTAAAGTGCTTAGTGGAAAACTTTACCATAATTTCCACAAATCTGAAATCCTGCAGAGTATTGTGAGTACAAAAACTAATATTTGTTGTAAGACGAGACTGTTCATATTAAAGGAAAAAAAATGAGAACTTTTTCGTGAGGAAGAGAGAGAAGCTGCCGTCCAGTTTCTGCCTTGAGGGAAATCTAGAAGAGTTGCCAGACGTGGAGCCTCACACCACATTACCTAATTTTTTGTGTAAACTGGGGAAAGCTCTTAAGCCGTTTTTACCTGATCCTGTGGTTCTATATATTGTTAAAACAGTATCCTTCCCATTTATATTAACTAGTTAGTTAGTTTGATACACGAAAAAATTGAATAATAAAAGAAAAAAAAATTACCAAATACCCACCTGTCAACAGTACTGAGTTAAGTTGCCAAGTAGTACAGCAGTCCTATTTTCTTCATTTTTTTTGCTTTTCTTTTAGCTTTCTCGTTTGCTATTTTGTTATTTTGTATATATACTGAGTTAAATGTAAAGTCTAAATCCCGTGATAACATATCTTGGTTAGCAAGTCAGTTTATCAGTTAGGAAGAATATATAACAGAAACAGGTGGGTGCCACCTCGAACACAAATTCGAATTTTCCTTCAGGTTTGACTTTTGTTTTTCTTTTTCTTTTTATACTTAAATTACCATGGTCAAGTTTTTAAGTTAAGATGTGTGTTACCAGAAAGGAGACAAACTGAGTCACTAAATAGCACTTATATGGAGATATAAAAATTCTGTGTGAAGGTAAATTAGAAGTTTTTCTCTTTTCTTTTTTTTTTCTTTTTTTCCTCTTTCTCGTCTTCTTTCTATATTCTGTGAGAGGGAGAACATAAAAATGAAGCCATCTCTGTCCCAAACCTCTCCCACCCATGGGTTGGGAGAAGGGGTAGTCATCAGAGGACTTAAACAGAGAATCAAGAAGTTAGAGGAAATGGTTACAAGCCTTGATGATAAAATTCGGAATATGGATGGAGAAATGAAAGAGAATGAAACACTCAGAACAAATAAGATCTTTGGAGGAAGCAAATAAAGCACAAGGGCAGGAGAGAAAGGAACTAGAAAAAAGAATAAAGAAGCTGGAAGGGGAAAAGAGTCAACTAGAATCTAGAATTTCTAAACAAGAAGATAAAAACAAACAGCTAAATGACAACCTAAAGGAATTAGATGTTAGTTCACTGCTATCTTCTGAGAGAGACGAGATTGCTGCTTGGAATGTTCAGATTAAGGAAAACATTGAACAGTTCAGAAAAGAGTTCCAGGAGCTGAATATGGAAAATGATGCCATGAAAACGTCCTTTGCTGATGCACTAAAGGGGAATGTGGCAGTAAAAGAGGCTGTAAAGGTGGTGGCACTGGAAAACATACAAACAGTTGACTATAAAGAGACAGTAATCGAAAAAATGAAAGACGTTGTGATGGAAAGGGCAAACCCACTCATCAGACAGGCACTTGATAAGGAGAAGACAGTGGTAATCTCAGGCATAAGTAAATCCCAGGAGCCAACATGGCAGGGGAGACTTGAAGAAAATAAAGCTATGGTTGTAGACCTGATAAGAAAGCTTGGAGTAGTATGTGGTCCTGAGGATATTGTAAACATACACCAACTAGGTAAATATTCGAGGGAAGGAAAGCCGAGACCAACAAAAGTAACCTTTGAGAGAGGGGAGACATGTAGGGAAATATTGTTGAGAAAAAAAGTCTAAAAGACCTTCAAGAATGCAAAGAAGTGTTCATTAGACGATACAGAACACAGGAAGAGATGGGAAAGATCAAAAACTTGTTGCAAGAGGCAAGAAGGTTAAATGATGAAAGAAATGAAGAAGAGAAGAAAAATTTTCGTTACGGAATACTTCCAGACAAAGGGGAGATAAAGAAGATAATGACAGAAGATCAGGGGATGGGGCCTCATTAAGATTGTTATACACAAATGCCGATGGATTAGCTGGTAAGGCAGTAGAATTAAAAGATAGGATTCACAACAGTAAGGCAGATATAGTAGCAATTACAGAGACTAAGTTGAGTGAGGACATAAACAGTGTCACAGTTTTTCCTAAGGGCTTCAGAATACTAAGGGTCGAAAGATCTGAGAGGACTGGTGGAGGGATAGCACTGCTCATAAGTGAGAGGATTCAAGTTGAAGAAATAAACTTGGCTATAGAAAGTGAGTTCAGGGAATTTCTTGTTGCTCGCATAAATACTGGGTCAGAGAGCATTATAATAACTGTTGTATACAACCCACCAAGGAACCAAAATAGGCTTGAAATTTATGAGGAAAGTCATATAGGTACGATTGAAGTCATAAACTCAGTTGTTAACATGGCGCGGGAGAAAAAATGTAGGATTTTGATTATGGGAGACTTTAATCATAAAGAGATAGATTGGATAAATCTTGACCCACACAGTGGTGAGGACTCATTTGGGGCAAGATTCCTAGATTGCGTACAAGGGAATTTCCTACACCAACATGTAATGGAACCAACAAGAGCCAGGGGTGGGGATGAGCCATCACTACTTGATCTGGTGTTCACAGATAATGTGTTGGATATTGAAAATATTGAGTATGAACCACCAATTGGAAAGAGTGACCACTGTGTGTTGTTGATGGAGTATATCATTGAAGACATTCTTCCTGAGAGTAGAGGCACTGAGGACATGAGGAGGAACTATCAGAAAGGAGATTACATCAAAATGAATGAGCTTTTTGCAGTTATTGACTGGAGAACCTTATTTTACAACAAATCTGTACAAGAAATGTATGACATCTTTTGTGAGAAATATGGGAAGATAGTAGATTGCTGCATACCTGTCACCAAAGTAGGTGTAATTCATGCCAGAGAGAAATGGTTCGATAATGGGTGTAAAAGAGCTAAGGAGTGGAGAGACAAATGCTGGAAAAGGTATAGGAGGAGAAAGAACATAAATGCCTGGCAAACCTACAAAAGAGCAAGAAATGACTACCTAAGTAAAAGGAGAGAGGCAGAGAAAGATTATGAGAGGGACATCACCAGGAAGGCTAAAGAAAATCCCAAGCTTTTCCACAGCTTTATCAGAGGAAAACTGAAGGTAAAAGAACAGGTTTTAAGGCTAAAGAGAGCGGATGGAAGCATCACTGAGACGGACGAAGAGATCTGCAAAGAATTGAACAAGGAGTTTCAGTCAGTATTTACAGTAGAAAATACCCCACCCCCTCAGATTGCAGTGATAGAAACTCAAGGGCCGGTATTAGAGAACATCAACCTTACAGCCACAGAGGTATGCAAAGCGCTGATGGATTTAGATGTTCATAAAGCTACAGGTCCTGATGACATATCCCCTCATGTGCTTAAAAAATGCGCAAACACAATATCAGTGGCACTAAGTATCATATTTAAGGAGTCATTGGAGTCGGGGGAGATTCCAAGATGCTGGAAACAAGCAAATGTGATACCTATCTTCAAAAAGGGAAGGAGGGATACGGCTCTGAACTATAGACCAGTTTCCTTGACCAGCATAGTTTGCAAACTTATGGAGAAACTACTAAGGAAACATATCTCTCTTCACTTGGAATCCTTCAACTTTTTGTCAGTGAGGCAACATGGCTTCAGAGAAGGAAGATCAACAGTAACAAACTTATTAGAATTTTATGATGAGGTAAGCCAAATCTTACAGGAAAGAGAGGGCTGGGCAGATTGCATATTCCTAGACTTCCAGAAAGCGTTTGACACTGTTCCACATGGGACACTTATTAGGAAGCTGCAATCAATGGCTAGAATAGGTGGAAATGTCTTGGAATGGATAAAAACTTACTTAGAAGGAAGGGAACAGAGGGTTAGAGTAAGACACTCAGTGTCTGAATGGAGAAGAGTTAGTAGTGGAGTTCCACAGGGTTCAGTTTTAGGGCCACTTTTGTTCCTTGTATATGTAAATGACCTACCAGAGTCTGTAAATTCATTCATGAATATGTTTGCAGATGATGCAAAGATTGTGAAGAAAGTAAAAAACGAGAACAATGGTAGAGAACTTCAGGAGGATCTAAATAATCTGCATGAGTGGTCAGAAAAGTGGCTAATGAAATTCAATACCTCAAAATGTAAGGTAATGAGAATGGGTACAAGTGCAAGAAGGCCCAAGCTTGACTACTCGGTGGCTGGAGTACAACTTCAAGAGACAGAAAATGAGAGAGATCTAGGAGTAAACATACTGGCAGATTTGTCTCCAGAAATACATATAAATGGCGTAGTAAGGGCAGCATATGCATTCTTATCAAATGTAAGGGTAGCCTTCAGGCACATGGACAAGGAAATGTTCAGAAATATTTATGTAACCTATGTGAGGCCAAAACTCGAATATGCAGCCCCCTTTTGGAATCCGCACTTGAAAAAGCACATAGCTAAGCTTGAAAAAGTTCAAAGACATGCCACGAAACTGGTGCCAGAAATACGCAATCTCGGTCATGATGAGAGGCTGAGGGAATTAGACTTGCCATCACTCGAAGCTAGAAGAGTAAGGGGGGATATGGTGACAGTCTTTAAATTCCTTCATGGTTATGATAGAGTGGATAGGGATCGATATTTCGATATGGCTGGCTCTAGAACTAGAGGTCATAGTTTGAAGCTTCGGAAGAAAACTTGTTTGCAGGATGTAAGGAAATACTTTTTCAGTGTAAGAGTAGTTGATAATTGGAATTCGCTAAGCGAGGAGGTAGTTAATGCTACCTCAATCCATAGTTTTAAGGACAGGTATGATAAGTATCACTAAGTCTAAAAATGGAACCGATGAGGAGACGGGAAGATACGAGCTTTGGGCTCTTTCCCGTAAACACAATTAGGTAATCACAATTAGGTAATCACACACACACACACACACACACACACACACACACACACACACACACACACACACACACACACACACACATATGTATATATATATATATATATATATATATATATATATATATATATATATATATATATATATATATATAAATAGGGTCACTCTATTGGAAAATATGACATGATATCTGAAAAATAAAAAGTAAGGTTTTATTGTTTTTTGACAATATATATATTTCCTTATTTCTAAATATTTAGTTTATACAGTGATATATATTCATATTCAAAATTTAATATATATATATATATATATATATATATATATATATATATATATATATATATATATATATATATATATATATATATGTATATATATATATATATATATATATATATATATATATATATATATATATATATATATATATATACATATATATATATATATATATATATATATATATATATATATATATATATATATATATATATATATATATATATATATATATATATATATATATATATATAGATAGATAGATAGATAGATAGATAGATAGATAGATACATACATACATACATATATACATACATACATATTTACTTCAAAGGTGATCACATTATCCCAAACTATTTCTATTCTGTATGTACCTGCACCATTAACGAAGCGCCTTCGGGCATAATCTTGTTGAAAGAGAATCTTTTGTAGCACACATTCAAATTTTATAGAATATTTAGATAATAAACTTTCATTATACATATAAAAATGGATCTGAGAAAGATTATGAATGAAGATTGTAGGCAGTGAGTGGGAGAGAGATATAGAAAAATATATAATAAAGAGTCAATAAAAAACGTCGATACCTGGAAGGTAAAACTAATATGGAAGTTTAGGTATTGAAAAGTGACCAGAGGCACATGTGGTTAAAACAAAAACAAGCTTATGTTGGGATAGAAAAACGTAATACATATATATATATTATATATATATATATATATATATATATATATATATATATATATATATATATATATATATATATATATATATATATATATATATATATTAATAACCAAAATTATTTCCCAGTTAATAATAATAAAATATATAATTTTGAACTAAGACTACAGTGTCAAGTTACACAAAAGAAACACAATTGTTGGTATGTTTACGAAACGATATTTATGACTATTTATCATATGTCAGTCAAACTAAGAAGAGAAATAATCCATTTAAATCCCTCACTCTTGATATGAAGGTCTGTGGGGGGGGGAGAAGATGTGCAAAGTCCTCTAGACTCAAGAAACGTTTCAGGTACAAAAGTAAACAGTCTTTGACTTATTCGGTTTGGTTTTGCCCTAAATTGTTTTTAGCTGATATATGAATAAGTAATAATATAAGTGTTATAAATACTTTCAGTTTACTATCTATATTTCTATGATAAGGTATTTTTGAGCATAGAATTAAAGTTCTCGGTTTTAGAAGCGAAAACTAAGCTAGAATATATTTATAGCATTGAACGACTCTTCGAAGATAATGCTTTTCAGTTGATATATAGAAGGATTGTAATTAATATGTTATTTGTTTAAAATTGAAATGCATATTCCTTTTTTAATAAGTCTCACCTACGGGAGTGGAATTTAAACCACAACATTGCCTTAAAATGAAGGTGGAAAAAAATTCGTAACCATCACATCGTCTGGCGCTGGAACCCTGGAGGACGAGAAACTAGCGAGTCGTGGCGACTGGCGACTAGTCGGCGCCCTGCACCCAGCGAGGAAGCACGTGGGGGGAATTATAGTCTCGATTTGAGTTCATTTCAAACTTAGTGATATAACTAACCTACAAATTTATTTACTGGTGAGATGTATTTGAGAGGCTAAATAAAAGTAATTACATATAAAACTTGATTTATATTCACTTGATAATGAATATATATTAAAAGAGATTTGTGATAGATTTATTTTTGGATGAAGTATATATGTGACTAAAAATATTTATTTCATTTCGATGGCAAATGTAATAATGTGAGATTAGATATATTTTAAATATATTTTGACGTGTTATGAGAGAGAGAGAGAGAGAGAGAGAGAGAGAGAGAGAGAGAGAGAGAGAGAGAGAGAGGTTGATGGTGAGATGTAACAGGTGGGTTGGCAACGCCCAAAAGCAATTTTTTTTGTGTGCTATGGCCATTTATTTTTTATTCTTATTTGAAACTAATTTATGTCTGAACTGAATCAACGATGTATTATTAACTGAATTATAAAGTATGATCCAAACTGTCCCTAGAAAAGGATTATTTCGTGATGTTCAAACGGGAAATAAATTGTGGAAAATAAAAAAAAATATCAATATATATTTTATAAAGAAACAAAAGAGAAAACAGTGATATATATTTTTTTTTCGTGCTATGGCCATTTTTTTTTTTATTTCATGTCGAATTCCTATCAAAGATATTATAATTGCTGGATTATGGAGGATCATATAAAAAAATCTTTGGGAAAAAGATATATTTGTGACAATCAAAAGAACAGAAAATGTGTAAATTCATTTAAATAAATTTAAATGCACCAACACGTATTTTAATGAAGACAAGGACAGGAAACATTTCTTGATGTTCATTTATTCGGTGAGTAATTATATCTAAAAAGTTCTTTCGCTTCTATTTAATGTCATGTTTAAAAAAAAATACCGATTTTGGTCATAATAGCCATATTATGTGGTTAGTCTAATGATTACATCATGAGTTGTGACTTTTCTTCTCTTTTGCTTAAATCACGAAATTTTAATGTTTTTATTTCCGTGATATGTTCGTTTTTTTATTTGTAATATTCAGTGTTATTATACGGAAATACTGATATATATATATATATATATATATATATATATATATATATATATATATATATATATATATATATATATATATATATATATATATATATATATATATATATATATATATATATATATATATATATATATATATATATATATATATATATATATATATATATATATATATATATATATATATATATATATATATATATATGTGTGTGTGTGTGTGTGTGTGTGTGTGTGTGTGTGTATGCGTAGGTCTAAGTCTTTTTCGTATTATATGGTCTTGGTTATTTAGTCTGAAGTATATATTTTAATTTATATTTTTATTGCATCATTTAACACTATAAAAGATCTACTTGTAGATGTTAATTATGACCGTTTGTTGTTGTTAAGTCATGATTTTTTTCCAGTTTTAACGTTAATTAACCGTCTAATTTTGCTGTCAAGATTTTGATTTTGCTCCTGTTTTGTTTTTCAATAATTTAATTCCGATTTTGATGTAGTTTACTTAATGGATCTTTTTTTTCTTTTTTTAATAATTAATTTATTATTTCATTTCACAGTTACTTTCATATCCCTATCAGGAAAAATCTCAAGAAATTTGTTAAAATAGGTTTGGTTTGATTAGATTAGTTCACCCCAGTCAGGAAAAATTCCATGAAATTTATTATAATAGGTTAGGTTAGTTTAGGCCAGGCTTGTTAGCTTAATTCACCCACAGGCAGGAAAAATTTTTTTGACATTAACATTAGGTTAGATTGGTTTAGGTTTTATGAAGTGACCTAACTCGCAGTTAAAAAATGAATCGATAACTGAAATTAATTATTTGTATTCGTTGAGAATGTATTTTAGCTGTTATTTATTCTCCTTTTACATGTTATGTAAAAGTAGCTTTTCCTCTCTCACTCTCTCTCTCTCTCTCTCTCTCTCTCTCTCTCTCTCTCTCTCTCTCTCTCTCTCTCTCTCTCTCTCTCTATATATATATATATATATATATATATATATATATATATATATATATATATATATATATATATATATATATATATATATATATATATTAGATGAACAGTTCTGTATTAATGAATTATTTTTCTTTTGAAATAGATCGGTAATGTTGGTTTATAGGCGCATTTTTCTCATAAAATAGAAAGCTTTTTCTTATAGATAAAAATATATAGGTAACTATGTAAATCTATAAAATTCGTATAGACCATACACAATTCTTTTATTAATAGAGCTAGATATTCGGATAGTCTAAATAGGCTACATTTGGAAAGCTAAATTTTTCTGTAAAGCTGTATACAAGATACTCTTTTATCGAGCTAGATTGATCGATAGGTTTTGTAGGCTTATTACTTTAAGAGATAGAATTTCAGATAGACTAAACAGGCTACTTCACTTTAGCTTGCTATTCAGGGAGACTATATAGGCTACGTATTTATGTATTTTTTTTTAAGGTTGCTTTAGACGCCACACTTTTCAAGTCGATTACATCTGTAGAGCTAAGTATTTCAAGTAGGTTAAATAGACCACTTTCTTAAAACTTAAATTCTTTAGGTATAGAGCTAGATTTTTCCTGTAAGTCAAATAGGCTATTTCTATAAGCAAAGCTTTTCAGACAGACTATATATGCTACTTTGTCAGATGGCCTATAGAATATCAGAGCTCTCTCTCTCTCTCTCTCTCTCTCTCTGTCCCGCCTT
>JAXCGZ010003264.1:0-18215 GCA_037179515.1 Halocaridina rubra | reverse complement strand
ACTGTGGCTGTGGGGGAGAGGACTTCGATGGAATGTTTAGAATAGAGATTGCTGCTATTTTGTCTTTTCTGTTTTCTTCATTGTTTCGCAGCCTATTGCTGGGTTGGTTATTTGTGCTGGAAGATGTAATTTGGGTGTCCTGGTTAGTGACAGTTGCTGTGTTGTTAGGAGTAGTGGAGATTGACTCTATATCTTCTTCGCTGTTTTGCAACTCTTTACCAGGTTGGTTGTTTGTGCTGGGAAGAATCTTGTTCTGGTTAGTGCCTGTTGTTGCATTGTTAGGAGTAGTGGGAAAGGACGCTGTTGTTTCATCACTATTTTGTAACCTGTTACTGATTTGATTATTTATGCTAGATGGTGTATTCAGGTTGTCTTGATGGCTATCACTTTTATCTGGATCTACCTCTTCTTCACTACCACTGTCACATTCATCACTCAATGCACTGAAGGAATTGTGAGTAGAGACAGAAAACCTAGTTTGCAGAACCTGAGGGTTGTTGATAGAAGGGACATCATCATTGTTAGGTGACAGCACTGAACTGAGAGGTGGAGATGTTTCTAATAGCAGTTTCAACCTAGAATTATCTCTTTTAAGTAGGACAATGTCAGATTCTAGTAAACCCACCTTGTGTTGTAAGGCTTTCACCTTTTCAGCATCTGCTTCCAAAATTTTCACCTTATCTGCAAGACTTTCTATCATTCGATGTAGGTCTCCTAGGTCGTGTGTTTTTTTAGACTCTATGGATTTTACAACCGAAGTTTGAGGTTGAAAGAGTTTGTCAAGTTCACCATTTATTTCATTCATTGAGATATTCAGGACACTTGCGCTAAGAATGATTATGTTTGTAATTATATCTTTTTTTACACGTTTTTTTTATGATGTGTTTACCACTGTATTGGGGAAAGAGTTCCACTACCTTCGAAAGCAAAAGTTGACTTGTTTTGTACAGAGTGACTTTTTAATTTTTTCCAATTCCCTTCTGATGTCCTCACGTGAATATACGAATATTCTGTCCAGAGATGATATAAACACTTCGGGAAAATTATCAGTATTTACACACGTAAGGTCAGAAAGGTCAACATTTTCCGATGAGGACATTCTGGTGTGAATGGGAGGGAAACTGCGGTATGAGGGGAACTGCAGGTTCACCTAAGAAAGGTCCTTTTTAGGTCGGTCGCGAGAGGTTGTGGTTGAAATCGGTAACACTGGGAGAGACACTCTCAACGGTTTCTGATATGTTATAAGATTATAATGAATTTTCTTTGTATCTTTTTAAACACTAAAGTTGTAATAATCACTCTGACTTAAATTTGAAGATTTATATTTCAGTATGCTTTCGTTAATTTTATAGCTGTGCATTTAAACTCTGTCACTTGATAAACGCAATATTATCGGGAGCTCAATGAGAGAGAGTGAGAGAGAGAGAGAGAGAGAGAGAGAGATTGCTTTCTGACTTGAAAGTTTTAGAGATTCATATATAAACAGATATGTTTGGAATGTGAGAGAGAGAGAGAGAGAGAGAGAGAGAGAGAGAGAGAGAGAGAGAGAGAGAGAGAGAGAGAGAGAGAGAGAGAGAGAGAGAGTCAAAGTCAAAGTCAAAAAACTTTATTCCATCAAAAATGGCTATTACATGATAATTAATCTAATTACAAATTACAAATGTAAAATGTCTATCTATTTTTTCATATGGAGTCGCTATTTCTCGCTAACCTCTTCGTATACTCTTTCTAACACGTGTCTGTGTGTGTGTGTGAGAGAGAGAGAGAGAGAGAGAGAGAGAGAGAGAGAGAGAGAGAGAGAGAGAGAGAGAGAGAGAGAGAGAGAGAGAATGTCACACTTGGCAACGATAGATAGGACTCAGATAAGTGTCACTGTCTTTCATGTTTACTTATAAGTTACTTTTAATTTTAAGAAGAATAACCATTGTACAAAAATGCAAATAAATGTTTGTTTGTTTGTTTGTTCTGTGCAGCTGAAAGTATCACGATGAGTCTCCGGTCGAATTGGGGTGGACAGGGTCAGGTTAAAGCTACAAGTGGGCTTAGGGCTGGAACCCTTCCTAACGCCCCGCAGTGGGATCGAACTTACATATGTAAGGCTCGTTATTTTCCAACTTTCCGCTTGTCGTATGAAATGACTGAAAGAGATAAGGGTGTCTGGGTGGCTGGCTATATCCCTTCCTCTAAACTGAGCGGTGAAAAGATAGAAAGTCCCTAGACGAAATCTCTCTCTCTCTCTCTCTCTCTCTCTCTCTCTCTCTCTCTCTCTCTCTCTCTCTCTCTCTCTCTCTCTCTCTCTCTATCTATCTATCTATCTATCTATCTATCTATCAATCTCGTCAACGCATTTATGTACATAATCGAAAACTCTCTCTCTCTCTCTCTCTCTCTCTCTCTCTCTCTCTCTCTCTCTCTCTCTCTCTCTCTCTCTCTCTCTCTCTCCATCTATCTATCTATCAATCTCGTCAACGCATATTTGTACATAATCCAATGTACATTGGAATAAAGGATTATTATTATATTATTATTATTACTCTCTCTCTCTCTCTCTCTCTCAGTCAAAATTATTTTTGAAAGCATCCCCCTCCTCAAAGAACCATTTGACGAAAATCGAATTTGTTTCACAAATATGAAGCTATGTCTATCCGCCTAAGGATAAAATTCTTTTTATTTTATTTTCATTTTTCTATATTTTCTCTTTTATCTTCCTTTTTATTTAGTTTTCTTATTTTTCTTTTTTTATCTTTCATAATCTATAGTTTTTTAATCTTTAAGTAGTATACGTAAGCCACGGTCACCCTTGATTACTGTGGAAAGCTATCCGTCGATTTCCAATCGGGAAGCAAATTAACTAGCCTTGGTGTTGGTCTCAAGCCCGGATAGATGGAGAGGGTTGCTGTTAGAAAGAGCATCGGGCCTTTAAATATTAACCTAAAACCAACCAAGAGTATACGAAGAGGTTAGCGAGAAACAGCGACTCCATATAAAAAATAGAAAAGTCAATCCCTGTCAAGCGAATATGACCCATATATTATCTGGTTTAAAAATCTAATTTAGTTTTTAATTATTAAAGCGTGAGCATACTGGGTTATTTTAAGCATATGTAAACATTAAAGCACTGAAAATTTCGGCTAGTGTGACCACGGCTTTAAGCCAGCATAGAGAACGCGTGCCGGAGCCACGAGGAACAGATGTTGGATGGAAAAATTTACTTTGACAAATTAGTCATTTATTTTATATTTAATCATATTTATATATTATATGACAAATAAAGTCATTATACTTTTAAATTTATACTTATTTTACATATTTTTACTAGATTATTCATTCACATATAATAAAAAATTAAACAGTTTTATTAAAACTTTTATGACAGCGACACCTGGCAATAATCCTACTCAGTAGCAAGGATCAACTCTAGAAGACTTGCTAAATTTTTTCTTATATTTTCGGGGTTTTTTTACATTACATGAGACGAAATTTCACAACAACGAATAAGAAACAATTCAAATAAGGTGAAATTAGTGAAATAATTCCATAATTAAATAGATGCTTCTCATATCTCTATAGCTGTAGTACTATAACGCACAACACGTTACTTTAAAAAATATTTAGTATGAACGAAACCA
The DNA here is from genome assembly GCA_037179515.1 of Halocaridina rubra. Lineage (NCBI taxonomy): Eukaryota > Metazoa > Arthropoda > Malacostraca > Decapoda > Atyidae > Halocaridina > Halocaridina rubra. The sequence goes on along the minus strand of JAXCGZ010003264.1, from coordinate 14,586 downwards.
ACGAAAAATTATGGCTTAAGCTATCAGGATATTCTTGCGTAACTACATTAATTTTTTTCTTATATTTTCGCTTATTTTACATTTTAAGATATGAGAATTTGAACACATAGGTCAATTGAACAATACCTGTTTGTAAACTTAGTAATACAAATAATTCTAACAGTAAAAATTTACCTATTTTAAAATAATAGGACTTAAAGTACGAAAACGATAAATTTAAAAATATTTACTATGAACGAAACGAACGAAAACTAAAGGGATTTTCAGCAGCCAATCAGATTACCGGGTTCGTTCCTCCTGCTACGGTCCAGAAATATCAAGAACCGGATTACAACAACAAACAGTGATGAGAAATATATCAATTAGATCCACCTTTTGTATGCGCGTTTGTTTGTTGGCAGCTCTCTCTCTCTCTCTCTCTCTCTCTCTCTCTCTCTCTCTCTCTCTCTCTCAATAAAGAAAACTCGCCGAAGCAATTCGTAACTCGGTAATGGAAAATGCTAAAAGCATTCTCTCTCTCTCTCTCTCTCTCTCTCTCTCTCTCTCTCTCTCTCTCTCTCTCTCTCTCTCTCTCTCTCTCTCTCATCAACACAAAAGAATGAGCCTCTTAGAAGTAATCCTTCACTCAATAATAATGGAAATGTTTAAAAGTAACCAACTTTCTCATTCACACACAAAAGGATGAACCTCGTAGAAGTAATCCTGCACTCAGTTATGATGGAAATGTTTATAACTAACCATCTCTCTCTCTCTCTCCCTCTCTCTCTCTCTCTCTCTCTCCCTCTCTCTCACACACACACTAAGGGCATTGTGGAAGTAATCCCTCACTGGCTAAAAGAATAAATTTATTTTTTTTTTCTCTCTCTCTCTCTCTCTCTCCAGTGCTGCTAAATGATTAAAACGTCAATCTTCCACTAAATGATAATTACTGATATGGTAAGCATTTAACTCTAATGCTCCCAGTCAGTAAAAACCTAATAAAATTTAGTACGTTATGTATGGTTAAGTTAGGTTAAAATTTAGTACGTTAGGTCTGGTTAAGTTAGGCTAATATTTAGTACGTTAGATTTGGTTAAGAAAGGTAAGTTCACTCCAGCTGAAAAAATGAGTTAATAATTAAGTCATTTTTTTTCTTTTTAATATATTTTTTTTAATCTTTGCTTTTAAATCTTACTCGTAAGGGGTGTTAAAGTAAAAATTTTACAAAAAATTTTTATATAGCAAATGATACTCGGCATAAGGGGGCTAAGAACACAAGATACGTGACACAGGTGAAGGTGGAAGAGGCTAGCAAGAAACAATGACCCCATATGAAAATGGGTTAGAGCTGAAGACAAAGATGAAGACCTTTCTGGTACATGTTTATTTTCACACCCCCAGTGAAGAATAGATTTTATAACTAGGTTAGGTTTGGTAAGGTTAACGCTACTCAAAGTTAAGAAAACAACTAAAAACGAAACTTATTTTTCCTTAATCATTATAGATATTTTTTTCAATATTTTCATTAATTTCCATTTCAGTTGTTGGGGGTGTGAAAGTACAAAATTTTTCAATTATTTTACATACAGTGCAGAAAATCATGAAAAAAATAACTTAACCTAACCAAAGCAAGGTTTGCTCCCGATCTGAAGAAATTTACAAATATATCAAGAAGCATCAAACAAAATGTTATGCGCAATACGTTAAAACCATGAGGAAACTACCCTACATCCCATGTAGTAGGCTGGGCCATGGCATCAACCGACCGTTGTGATACTACAGCTGAAGGGTCTTGTGAACTTGAATAACATTATCCAGGACAGTTTGTCTTCCTTCAATTATGGTTCTCTTTTTATGCCTACATCAACACCGAATATGCTTGGATATTCATTACACGACTTATTAACCCTTCATATCTGACAAGTCACAATACTCCCCATCTCTGTTTCTCTTTATGTTTTCTTCGTACCCAGGCCCGATGAGGGCAGACTTTTTTTTTTCTTGGCCCGTCCTGGTGTCCCAATCATAAAAAAAATCACCACTGATACGGTTTTACGTCAAAGACTCTTTTCTGTTAAGGGCTAGGACGGTGACTTCTTTCAAAGAACTTTGGTTTTGGAAGTGTGCCCGTTACGCTGAGTAAATGCCCTTTCTAACCTCAGACCATGACGGGTCTCGAACCGACGATCTAACGAATCAAAGTCGAGCGCTCTACCAACCCAGCCACGGTGACCACTAGCCTACATCAACATTATAGCTTTGAAATATATCACGACTATGTTATTCCTTATCTAAAATTATGAAAAATAGTTATAACTCGTTATGTATAAACCACTCGCATTTCTTATCTGTCCAGTTGGTTAGGTTTATTAGGTTAGGTTAGACTTTTAGACCAAACCTAACCAGGCCTTCATATTTACTAATGAATACCCTACGAATAAAAAAAAAATATCTAACTAGGCCTAATTGTGTTTTCTCCCCCAACTATATCTTTGTATAAAAAAGAACTGGATCTTGTAAAAATAAATAACCCCCAGAATCCAAATAAAGTTAAATAACCCCATAAATGTTTGGTTAGGTTGGGTTAAGTTTGGTAATTTGCCTTGTAAACACGAAGAACCCACTAGTTCCCTGGGGTGACTCTCCTTTACTAGACCCAAAACTATAACTCAAAATTCTTAAAGTTAACCCCTTAGGTTATAGCTAGTCCTATGCTTAAATTGTAATCTGCTGTCATAATTTGATAACAAAAAAAAAAGTTCTGTTTAAACCATCATTATTTTAGAACAAACAAAACAAAATCTATAAACAATAGCCTAATTCCCCTTATAAGGGGGGTGGCTGTGTAAAAGCAAAATACCTCGACTATACAGGAAGAAAAATACAGAAGGGATTCACAGTCCCCTCGCTCTGCCCTATTTAGTCGACTTTTACGACACGCAGGGGAACAAGGAGGAGGTATTCTTTTCCCTTCCCTCAAGAAAAAGTTTTTCCTTCTTAGGCCTAGTGTTGGAGCTGAAATAAGCCTAAAAACCTAAAAATAAATACTAACCAACTATCTAAACCTAACTTTAGTTCAGTTTAGTTTATAGGTCAAGTTAGGGTATAATATAGACAACAGGTAAACTTAATATGGTGCCGTTGGAGTGTATGAATTACTATCTTTAAATTCTGTTTATCTTTCTCTCTTCAAACTTAACCTAACCAGACTAACCTAACCTAATCGCATATAATATAACCATGTTATATACTTATCAATAAATCCATTGAAAACACAAAACAATGAAAACAAAAAAAGTTATCTAAAACTGACAAAACAAAAATTTCAATGTTTCTCAACTAGGGATGACCTAACCTAACCTAGCCTAACATAATATAATATAATTTCAATTAATACTCTTACAACTCATTTTCGAACTAGGAGTGAAAAACCAAACTTAACCTAACCTAACCTAAATTATAAACATTTAATTCAAAAGTTTCCCAACCTAAACTCTTTACTCGTTTCATAACATAGTTAAAATGACTTTAATAGTTTCAGGTAAATGTTTACATCAGTAAACCTAGTTAGGTTGATATATAATGAAATCTATTATATAAAGATAGATTAGGTTTGGTTAGGTTAGTTAAGATTAGTTCGATCCAGTTAAGAAACGAATTTATTAGTTTTTTATTTTTATTAGTTTCAATGTTACATAGTTTCACTTAACTTGTCGAGGGTGTTAAAGTAAAAAAATAACCATCATTTACAATTAAAAATAAATATATGAATTTTACTCGGTAAAATTTATTTACCCCCCAAAAAATAATATATATATATATATATATATATATATATATATATATATATATATATATATATATATATCTTACCCTTCAGCTTTTTTAAAGTCTTTATAATCCCTTCAAAATTACATTTGAAAATTACAAAAAGAGAAAAAAATATTTACCTTTCGAGAATTTGAACTTGATTTGAAATAGCGTACTGGTCCGAAATACCGCATTTTTTCACTAAAAATTTCGTATAATTCGTTTTAACTCACTAAATATTCGAAATTCTTAAAAATTTCATTAATTAACAAACCAATAAATACCACAAAACACTAATTTTTTACTAAAAAATTTTCAAAAGTCACTAGAATTTTTTTTTTACAGAAGAAGAGCGACATCTTCCAACTAAGAACGTTTAAAAGTCACTGATTGAAAAAAACACACACACGTGGTTTTTAAAACTTGAATCTTCTTGTTTATGAATGGTTGTTCGTACGTGTGTGTGTGTGTAGCATTTTAACTTTTCATGTTAATGTATATTTGAAACGTTAGTGTGTATAAAAATGGAAATAAATATTTGTTTTATACACACTAACGTTTCAAATATACATTAACATGCAAAGTTAAGCTGTTATACACACACACACACACACACACACACGAACAACTGACTGAAAGTAAAAAAAAATAATATAATAAATTATTGACACTAAGAGATATTTGCTTGGAAGTTGGGGTAGAATTTGTGAGGAAATGAAACTGACAAACGTACGAACGAACATTTAAATTCCAACTGTTTTTATGAGTTCCATAATTGGTTTTCAAAACGTTTAGCAAAATTCTAAGATATTTGATATATTATTATATATAGAAATATATTCTTGCGATATTCAATATTCAAATTTTTTACAATTTAAATGAATATTTAATAAAATTAGACTTACTTTTCTTGGATTGTAGACTAAAAATCTCTTTGGCTGGGTGGTAGAACATGAGACTTTGATTTGTCAGTTCGAGACCCGTCAAAGTCTGAGGTTAATAAAGGGCGTTCACTCGAGGTAACGGTCATAATGCCAAAACCAAAGTTCTTCAAAAGAAGGCCCTTAGTAGAAAAGGGAGTCCGTGACGTAAATGTGGATGGGCCTCAATTCCAGGGCTGGAAATTAACCACAGGAAAAAATAATAGGAAATTTTTTTTAGGTTAGGTTAGACTATTTTCCTGTGACTTTTTTACCAGTGACTTATTTTACCTGTGACTTGTTTACATGTAACTTTTTTACCAGTGACATTTTTACCAGTGACTTTTTACCAGTGACTTTTTTACCATTGACTTTTTTACCAGTGACTTTTTTTACCTGGATTCTGTCGAACGTTTTGAACTAGACAGTACATTTACACGGTTGCACAAAATATGAACTATTATTCACTCGCTTCCTATTAAAAATGATTATTTACATTTCATCATAGCTCAGTTTAAACATTTTTAACTGTGAATAAACTTCATTTAATTTTATAATAGTAAATTTTGTCATTTTTAACCCAAATTAAGCTTTAAAAAGTTTCCTGGACTTACAATATCGCCTTTCATAGCCTACTTAGACCTATTTTTGTACATTATCTGATGTTACATTTACAATAGTCACCGTGGCTCAAGCGGTAGCGTCCGCGACTCTGAGGCGCAAGGTCGAGGGTTCGCGCCCCGTCACGGTCTGAGGTTAGCAAGGGCATGCACTCAGGGTAACGATTACATCTGCCAAAACAAGTCCTTCGCATGAAGGCAACCGCCTAGCCTTTGGTAGAAAAGGGAGTTCGTGACGTAAAACCGAAACAAACAAACAAACAGGCAATATGATGTTACATGTCCTAACTGCCAAGGAAGCAGCAAATTTTATTGCCAATCCGATATCTGTTCCACCACTTGCCCCTCTTAATAAGATTTCTCCAAAGCCAATCATTAGGCTATTGTTTTGCCAGCAATAAAATTCGAAAATGAACCAAATTTCGTAATAAAAAGAATTCCAAATTATTCTTTCAATGAATACCTGAAAATGCAAATATTTTTATTTAATATTTTAAGATAAAATATATGCATACATTGACAGGAAAATATCTAAAGAATATTATTTTTCCCTGTAAAAAGTTCCTTCAATGTGTAGTGATGTATTAATACATGATGAAGAATTCCATCAACAATACTTGAAATATTTGAAATTTATTTCGTTATATACTTTTATTTTAATATTAAAACTAAGCATACATGAGCAGGAGAGAGACTAAATGTACACGAACACTTATTATTAAAATGAATTTTTTTTTAATCGTGTCCATTGGTATGTAGAACGTGTTGAAACAGTAAGACAGAACCAATGGCTCTCTATCCCCCCACCCCCACCCCCACCCCACCCCCCTAATTAACGGTTTTGTGACAACTACGTCTTACGAAGTTCGAGAGTAGAGGAGATCCATATTTCAAGGCTATATTTATTTATTTATATATTAGCATGTCTCTAAACTTTCATTTTAATCGTTTCTTAACATCATAGATTTTTAATTCTCTAATGAATATTATTTTATATGTATACTTGGGTGATGAGGTATGGGACAGGATCATAAGAACACTGGCCAGAAACATCGACCCCACATAAAAGTGGGAAAAGATGAAGAAGAAGAAGAGTCATTTTTCCCCTTATAAGGGGAGTGGCTGAGTCAAGGCAAAGTACTCTGCCTCTCTGTTTTGAGGAAATACAGAGGAGGGGATTCACATTTCCCTCGCGGGGGGAACACGGAGGAAATGTTCTAGTCCCCCCTCTCTTAGGGGGTTATTTTTAATGCATATAAATAAAATTGAGTTACTGGTCCACATTCACGTAATAATCAATATTATTTCATCTTAATTCAGTAATGAACTCCATAGTTCCATAGACCGTTGTTAATGGACCGTTCAATAATAATAAATTTAGGCGTAGTAAGTCAGTCTTGGTTTGTCTAATATTACAAATAAAAACATGTTCCGTGTGTGTGTATGTGTGTTTATGCAACTTTATTCTACGTATGAAAGGGTGCCCCGATTCTAGCTATCTACAACAACAACAACAATAATAATAATAATAATAATAATAATAATAATAATAATAATAATAATAATAATAATAATAATAATAATAATAATAATAATAATAATGATAATAACTGACTGATACACATACATACCTGCATACATACATATATACATACATACAAAATACCTACATACATATATATATATACATACATACAAAATACCTACATACATACATATATACATACATACAAAATACCTACCTACATACATACATACATAAATGTGTCTGTACAGATTCTCTTTCCTTCCAAGATCAGTATTTTATTTAAAATACAGAAATCAAGGATGAAGAAGAGATGAATGGATAGATGAAACGAAGAAAGGATAGACAGAGAGAGGAAGGGAAAGATATGCATACATCGACTGGATAGATGAAACGAAGAATGGATAGACAGAGAGAGGAAAGGATAGATGGCGTTCAGGACTTACAGCTAAAAATTAACATATGTTGAACTATTTTGACTATCAACATAGCCTAATTAGATAATTATTGACAAAAATACCATTCTGTCTTTATATTTATCTAGTTATGTATTTGTTCAATATTCTAGATTTTCTAGAGTATTTCAAGCTTGTGAGTCTCTTAAAATAGAGAAAAATCTTATATTTACTTATAAGACTCAAAGAAGCTTCCATAATTTTGGTACTTTTTAGGTTATATGCTTTCATTCAGATATTGCGTTGTGATAGATTTATAATTCACATTTTAAATAGTAGAAAGTTTGTAATTGATAAAATGGAAAAACAGTGAGTTAAAAGTACATTTCTCAAGATGAATTAAATATATCAAATCTCAGAATAGGCCTATGATGTAATTTTTTTTTTATTTCTTTTAAGCAAAAGGCATCTAATTCGGGGCTGCGGTTGAATGCGTGAATTTAAGAGAAATAATATAGTGAAATTATATTTAAACCCAACATTTAAAGAATAAATATTAATGAATCCTATCCCTGCTGATTAAAAACATTATTTAAAACCTCTTTTTCAGCCTTATCATGAGTAATTAACTGTATATTTCATACCGCAGTTTCTTGTAATCTTAAACTGAACTCACGGACCCCCTGATTTACATTCGTAGACCCACCCCCGAGGTCCGCGGACCACAGGTTGGGTATCACTCCAGTGTAAGCTTCCCAATGGAATTGAGTCTAGATTTCATAAGGAGGACTGCAGACTAGATTTTGTGGTCACCGTGGCCCAAGCGGTAGCGTCCGCGACTCTAAGGCGCCAGGTCAAGGGTTCGCGCCCCGTCCGGGCTGAGGTTAGCAAGGGCATGCACTCAGGGTAACGATTACATCTGCCAAAACAAGTCCTTCGCAAGAAGGCAACCGTCCTAGCCCTTAGTAGAAAAGAGAGTCCGTGACGTAAAACTGGAGCCACCGGAACTGCAGACTAGATTTTAACTTACTGAATATGAGGTGGTAAAACACTTGCATTTATAAGGTAAAGTCACAGCTGTTTCTGAACAAATGTTAGATGAACACTGACTACAACACACACACACACACACACTCAAAACGCATATAACAAGGAGTTAATTATAACTTATTTTAGATCAGAAGATACCGACCGGAAGTAACACTTCCGGTCTCGCTTCCGTATTAATGGGTACTTTCTCCTGTATAAATATCATTATGTAAGAAATTTTTTTAGACTAAATATCTATCTATCTATCTATCTATCTATCACATCTTAGCTGAAAGCGATTAGCAGCTGTTACAATACTACAACTAAAGGTCTTTTGCATTTTTTTTTATTTGTGACACTAGGACGGACAAAAAGAAAAAAAATCTACCCTCATCAGGCCTGGGCACAAAGAAAACATAAAGAGAAACAGAGATGGGGAGTATTGTGACTTGTCAGAAGTGAAGGGATAATAAGAGATGTGCAACGCTTATCGAAGAATATTCGATGCTGAAGTAGGGCATAGAAAGAGAACCGTAACTGAAGGAAGACTTAACATCGAACTGTCCTGGACAGTCTTATTAAAGTCCACAAAATAGGACTGGCCAGAAGAGCTCGATGTTAAATCTTCCTTTTTTGTCTGTCAGTGTTCCCCTGCTTGTCGTAAGAGTCAACTGAATGGGGCGGAGCAAGGAACCTGGGAATCCCCTTCTCTGTATTTTCTCTTCCCAAAATGTCAGTGTATATTGCCTTGACTCAGCCACTCCCCTTGTATGGGGAAAAATGGCTCATGTATATAGACAGACATCCACACCGAATATTCCGGCGTAGTTGTAGCACATCTCTTATTATCCCTTCACATCTGACAAGTTGTAACACCCCCATATCTGTATCTATACTTTAAGTTTTCTTGGTGCCCGGGCCTGAAGAGGGCAATTTTCTTTACCCGTCCTAGTGCCAAACTCAAAATAAAAAAAGACAGTTGACACCAGTGCTTAATGTTGCTGCCCCCAGTCACTGCTTCAGATCAGACTTTCAGAGCAGACCTTCAGAGGCACTGCTTCAGAGCAGACCTTCAAAGGCCCTGCTTCAGAGCAGACCTTCAGAGGCACTGCTTCAGAGCAGACCTTCATAGGCAATGCTTCAGAGCAGACCCTCGGAGTCACTACTTCAGAGCAGACCTTCAGAGGCACTGCTTCAGAGCAGACCTTCAGAGCCACTGCTTCAGAGCAGACCTTCAAAAGCCCTGCTTCATATCAGACCTTCAGAGGCACTGCTTCAGAGCAGTCCTTCAGAGGCACTGCTTCAGATCAGACCTTCAGAGGCACTGCTTCAGAGCAAACCTTCAGAGGCACTGCTTCAGAGCAGACCTTCAGAGGCACTGCTTCAGAGCAGACCTTCGGATTCACTACTTCAGAGCAGACCTTCAGAGGCACTGCTTCAGAGCAGACCTTCAGAGGCACTGCTTCAGAGCAGACCTTCAAAGGCCCTGCTTCAGATCAGACCTTCAGAGGCACTGCTTCAGAGCAGACCTTCAGAGGCACTGCTTCAGAGCAGACCTTCAGAGCCACTGCTTCAGAGCAGACCTTCAAAGGCCCTGCTTCAGATCAGACCTTCAGAGGCACTGCTTCAGATCAGACCTTCAGCGGCACTGCTTCAGAGCAGACATTCTGGGCACTGCTTCAGAACAGACCTTAAAGGCACTACTTCAGATCAGACCCCCAGGACAGCAATATGAGTGCTTATTTTCGTGTCTGAGCCATAGGACCAGTTTGTTTCACAACTATCCTGTATTTTCCCTTTATGTACAAGTTATTATTGTTAAAATGAGTGTCCAGAATTAAATGTAGTAGATTGGACCATGGCATCAACCGCCCATTGTGCACTTAAATAAGACTGTCCAAGACAGTTCGATGTTAAGTCTTCTTTCAGTTACGGTTCTCTTTCTATGCCTACATCAACATCGGATATTCTTGGATATTCGTTACACATGTCTTATTATCCCTTCACATCTGACAAGTCACAATACTCCCCATCTTTATTTCTCTTTATGTTTTCAACATATGCAACCTCTTTCTTGTTGCATTCTGGAGTCACTTGTTCTGTCTAGATCTCCTTGACAGGATTATGTGGGCCCATATTTTAGCCATAACTCATGGTCCAGTTTGTTAAGAAATATCCAGAGAGAGAGAGATAAGTAAAAAATTGGGGAAACGGGGAAAAAGGACGGGTGGGAAGGACAGTAGCTATGGGAAAAAGAAACAAATGGGAAACAGAGACAGAGAGGATGAGGAAAATAAGTAAAAAAAAAAATTGGAATGGAACAGTGACAGAGCAAAACAAACAAACAAACAAACTTTATTTCCATTTCAATACAATGGGTATTCGTCAGCCAGGGCAAGCCCCAACCCCCCACTGTGGTGTCCAACCACAGCAGTTCCTGCCAGTAAACAGCTTAAACTCTCGGTCTTGGACGGGAACCGATCTTTCGACCTCGTGAATGCGAAGCCAGCGCGTTACCACTGTACTAGCCATGGGAATATGGTAAACATGGAAGGGTAGAATGGACAGTAGAAAAAATGGGGGTCAGAAAATGGAAAATGGGGAAAAACGGAAAAATGGAAAGGACAGCAGAGAAATGGGAGCTTAAAAAATGGGAAATTGGGAAAAATGGAAATAGGAAAGAACAGTGGGAAAAAAAAGAGTAAAAACACTTGAAAATGGGAAAAAGAGATTGGAAGACAGTAGAGAAATGGGAAAGTAAAAAATAGGAAAATGGGAAAAAAGGACAGTAGAGAACTGGAAGAATAAAAAAAATGGAAAAATGGGAAAATGGGAAAAAGGGACAGTAGAGAATTGGAAGAATAAAAAAATGGGAAAAATGGAAAACCGGGAAAAAAGGGACAGTAGAGAACTGGAAGAATAAAAAAAAATGGAAAAATGGGAAAATTGGAAAAAAAAGTACAGTAGAGAACTGGAAGAATAAAAAAAAATGGAAAATGGGAAAATTGGAAAAAAAAGGACAGTAGAGAACTGGAAGAATAAAAATATGGGAAAATGGGAAAATGGGGAAAAAAGGGACAGTAGAGAACTGGAAGAATAAAAAAAAATGGAAAAATGGGAAAATGGGGAAAAAAGGGACAGTAGAGAACTGGAAGAATAAAAAAAATGGAAAAATGGGAAAATTGGAAAAAAAAGGACAGTAGAGAACTGGAAGAATAAAAAAATATGGGAAAATGGGAAAATGGGGAAAAAAGGGACAGTAGAGAACTGGAACAATAAAAAAAATTGAAAAATGGGAAAATTGGAAAAAAGGGACAGTAGAGAACTGGAAGAATAAAAAAAAGAGAGGGAAAATGGGAAAATTGGAAAAAAAGGACAGTAGAGAACTGGAAGAATAAAAAAAATGGAAAAATGGAAAAATTGGAAAAAAGGGACAGTAGAGAACTGGAAGAATAAAAAAAATGGAAACATGGGAAAAAAGGACAGTAGAAAACTGGAAGAATAAAAAAATGGAAAAATGGGAAAAAAATGGAAGGGTGGCAAGGACGGTAAGTAGCTAAGGGGAAAAGGGTCGAATGGGGAATGGGGGAGAGAATGAGGGGAAGAGAAAGGTCTAAGGAGGGTTGTCTAGGGTCCTCTAGGCCTAGGACAATCGATACTAGTGGCAAGCAATACACTTTCCTATAGGCCTATCTATTTATCCCTATTATACGTCCTGAGAGAATTATCAGGTTACGTAAATTCACAATTATGGAGGCTAATAGCCTATTAAATAAAATAAATAAATAAATAAATAAATAAGTGTAGTTTTCCGTCAGGTCTTCGGTTCGAGACTTTCCACGGTCTGAGGTTAAAAAGAGCATCCACTCAGGGTAATGGCTACACTCTGCCAAAACCAAACTCCTTAGCAAGAAGGCACCGTCCTAGCCCGTAATAGAAAAAGGGAGTCCGTGACGTAAAACCGGATGACGGGGTGTACATAATTTGGTTGGAACTGAGAAATTAAGACCAGTTGCACTTCCTAACGCCCAGCGGTAGGTTCGATTACGGATTCAGTCACTTCCCGAATCGAGTGCTCTGTCCCAATTCGAAATGAGGTGGACACAAATATGTTGGAGCTATAAATGGGATTAAAGGTGGATGGCCTTCCTAACGCCCAGCGATGGAATCGAACCAACTTTGTCATTTTGAGCAATGCAAAATAGGAGAGGAAAAAGGAGATGTGGAGGAGAAGAGAGGAGGAAGAGGAAGAAGAGAGGAGGTGGAGGAGGAGGAAGAGAGGAGGTGGAGGAGGAGGAAGAGAGGAGGTGGTGGAGGAGGAGTAAGAAAGGATGAGAAGAAAGAGGGGGAGGAGGAAGAACAGGAGGAGGAGGAGTAAGAAAGGATGAGAAGGAAGAGGGGGAGGAGGAGGAGGAAGAGGAGGAGGAGGAGTAAGGACAAGAACAGGATTAGGGAGAGAGTGGGAAGTTGTTTTAGGAGGAAGAAGAAAAGTGAAGGAGAAAGAGGATAGGAGTAGAAGGAAGAGAAGGAGGAGGAGGAGAAGAAGTAGAAGGAAGTAAGGAGACTATTGAAGGAAGAGACAAGACTGGAACAGAATCGGGGAGGCGTTTTAGAAGGAAGAAGCAAGGTGGAGGAGGAGGAGGAGGAGAAGAGCAGGAAGACACGAAGGGATGAAGAATAAAGGAGGAGGAGGAGGAAGAGGAAGAGGAGGAGGAGGAGGAGGAGGAGGAGGAGGAAGAGAAGAACAGATTTGGGAAGCCACCTTAGGAGGAAGATGGAAGGAAGAGGAAAAAGGAAGAAAAAGGAGGGAGATGAGTGAAGTCCCGGATGCTGGTATTCCCAGATGAGGATTATCTCCCCAATGTTTATCTCAGTATTACAGTACAACACACACACACACACACACACACACACACACACACACACACACACACACACACACACACACACACACACACACATATATATATATATATATATATATATATATATATATATATATATATATATATATATATACAAAATCATAACATATAATTACAATTGCAGCATTTTGCCATGTTCATATGGGGTCTCTGATTTTTCATGAGCCTCTTGAAGACTAGTGCCTGGTATTAGCTCACATAATAACTGCCGAATGCCTATCCTGAAACCAACCATCTCTATTAATCCAGTCTTGGGACCGGCATTGATTTTTTTTTTTTTTTATTCAGATAACTGTACATGGGGACATGTGCACATGGGCACTCCCAGTCATATTGCAATTGATAACATTACAATCTATGTGGTTATGTATAAATAACATACTAATAGAATTTGCAATTAATTTTAAATATCATAGCAAGTAATTAATAATAAAATATAGTGTAATAATTGAAGAGTACTTGAAGAGTAATCATTGTGACAATATTTTCAATAGCCCTTGTTGAGTGCTATCATTTAAGTTGCATTTCACTTTTCACCAGTACTACTGCAGACAATTTGAAGCAGATATAGAATAACAATTTTCAGGTTAGAATAATAAGTAGGTACATACATATATATATACACACACATACATACACACATATATATATATATATATATATATATATATATATATATATATATATATATATATATATATATATATATATATATATATATATGCATGCATTAATTAGATGAGCAATAGAAACACCACTGGGGCTTCATAGCCATACATATCAAGGAGAGAGAGAGAGAGAGAGAGAGAGAGAGAGAGAGAGAGAGAGAGAGAGAGAGAGAGAGAGAGAGAGAGAGAGAGTTTGTGGTATTCATTTCAGCAAAAGGAGTTATTCGTCCTTACTACAGATAAAGACACATCCATGCATACTCATACACATCATTGTCATCTGAGGGTAACACAGCAGAGGAAAGTGCATGTACTTAATTGCATATACGTACACATATAAACCTGAACATACATACATACATACACATAAACACAGTGCCATATAATGGAAGATAAATTTGGAAGGAAAAGAAAGAGAAAGACTGAAAGCCCTTCCCCTTCTCCACCCTTCAAATTATGTACGTGAGAGAGAATTACGTCAATTAATCCATTATCACTATTATCACAACCATTGCTACCACCATCATGATTATTATTATCATCATTATTATTATTATTATCATTATTATTATTATTATCATTATTATTATTACTATTATTATTATTATTATTATTATTATTATTATTATTGTTATTATTATTATTATTATTATTACCATCATCATTACTACAGCTTTTGTATATAGATAGAGTTATGAATCAAAAGTAGTAATTA
>JAXCGZ010003263.1:15000-18238 GCA_037179515.1 Halocaridina rubra | reverse complement strand
ATTAGAGCCATCAGAAGGAGGAGGAGATATTGGGCGAGACAATTATTAATATGCAGAAATATTAATGCCAATTTCCTTAATGGTCTTGTGAATGAGCTAATTACTCACGCGCAATTATGGGATGGCTTTGTGCCGCATATACATACATACATACATACGCACACACACACACACACACACACACACACACACACACACACACACACACACACACATATATATATATATATATATTATATATATATATATATATATATATATATTGTAAGGAAGGGACATTAGAGATGTCCCAAAAGTTACACAAGTCTTGATGTCTCACTATGCTTTAGATATCCGTGTTGAAGAGGATAAAGAGAGAAACATCTCCCATCGAGGCAAATTCTCTTCTCCAGAAATGATTCTTCAACATAAATTCCTCGAAGACCAGGTATGCAAGCTTTCGAAGACTACAAGTCTTCATCGTCAGGCAGTTAAATAAACATTCTGATGAAAAGAACCGTGAAAAAATATTTTTTTTTCCAGATATAAGCCCTCAACAACCAGTGTGTGTGTGTGTGTGTGTGTGTGTGTGTGTGTGTTAAGAATTGACAACAAATAAACAATCAAATAAACAAATAATAATAAATAAATAGGTAAAATAAATATAAATTTAATGCTATAAATGTAAATAGACAAAAAAAGAAATTATTAACTAAATACAGAAACAAATAAATAAATATATAAAAAAATTTAATTACCAATAAAAATAAAACAAATATATGAACGATTAAATAAAAAAAATAATATATAAATAAATAATCAATTGAATAAGTAAATAATTGAATGATTTCATACATAAGAAAAAATAGATAAAAAAAAAATTAAGTACTAAAGAAAAAAATACCCTTACATAAAATAAAAAAAATATATATTATACAATTAATTAAAAAGAACATAAATAGAGAAAGTCTCTAAGGTCGAGGATAGAGTGTTTTAGAGTACGAATTTTCGTTCTTATGGACAGCGTGGGAAAATCCACTTCAGACTAACACCATTGAATAAAAAAATATTTTTACATGAGAGAAAAAAGAAAGAGAAATATAAGAGAAAAAGAAAGAGAAATATAAGAGAAAAAGAAAGAGAAAGAGAAATATAAGAGAAAAAGAAAGAGAAATATAAGAGAAAAAGAAAGAGAAATATAAGAGAAAAAGAAAGAGAAAGAGAAATATAAGAGAAAGAGAAAGAGAAATATAAGAGAAAAAGAAAAAGAAAGAGAAATATAAGAGAAAAAGAAAGAGAAATATAAAAGAAAAAGAAAGAGAAAGAGAAATATCAGAGCAATAAAAAAAATAGAAATTTAAGTGAAAACAGAAAAACAGAAATGTAAAAGAAATGAAAGAAACAGAAAGTAAGATAAATAAGACAAAAAGAAACAGAAATTTAAGAGAAAAGATAAAACAGAAATATAAGAGAAAAGAGAGAGAAAAAGAGATATATAAGAGATATAAAGTGAAAAAAGAAACAGAATATAAGAGAAAAGAGAAAAAGAAATGTAAAAGAAATAGAGAAGAAAAATAGAAATGAAAGATAAATAAAGAGAAAAAGGCTCACAATTGTAAGAAAAAGTAAGAGAAAAAGAAACAGAAACGTAAAAGAAATGAAGAAAAAAAGAAACAGAAAAGTAATAGAAATAGAAGAGAAATCGAAATTTAATATAAAAAGAGACATCGATATAATTAATAGAAATTTAATTAAAATTACGAGAATTAGGTTTAAGAAAATGGAAATGTAATAGAAATTAAGACATGAAATAAAAATAAACAAAAATATAATAGAAATGAAGGGAAACAGACATAGGTTGTTTCGGTTTTACGTCACGAACTCCCTTTTCTACTAAGGGCTAGGACGGTTGCCTTCTTGCGAAGGACTTGTTTTGGCAGATGTAATCGTTACCCTGAGTGTATGCCCTTACTAACCTCAGTCCGTGACGGGACGCGAACCCTCGACATGCCGCCTCAGTGTCGCGGACGCTACCATTTTGCCACGGAGACTACAGAAACAGACATAGATAAGAACATATTTAATAGCAATAAAGAGAAATAAATAGAAAATATAAAAACAAACACACACACACACACACACACACACATGAGGAAAGTCATATAGGTACGATTGAAGTCATAAACTCAGTTGTTAACATGGCGCTGGAGAAAAAATGTAGGATTTTGATTATGGGAGACTTTAATCATAAAGAGATAGATTGGATAAATCTTGACCCACACAGTGGTGAGGACTCATTTGGGGCAAGATTCCTAGATTGCGTACAAGGGAATTTCCTACACCAACATGTAATGGAACCAACAAGAGCCAGGGGTGGGGATGAGCCATCACTACTTGATCTGGTGTTCACAGATAATGTGTTGGATATTGAAAATATTGAGTATGAACCACCAATTGGAAAGAGTGACCACTGTGTGTTGTTGATGGAGTATATCATTGAAGACATTCTTCCTAAGAGTAGAGGCACTGAGGACATGAGGAGGAACTATCCGAAAGGAGATTACATCAAAATGAATGAGCTTTTTGCAGTTATAGACTGGAGAACCTTATTTTACAACAAATCTGTACAAGAAATGTATGACATCTTTTGTGAGAAATATGGGAAGATAGTAGATTGCTGCATACCTGTCACCAAAGTAGGTGTAATTCATGCCAGAGAGAAATGGTTCGATAATGGGTGTAAAAGAGCTAAGGAGTGGAGAGACAAATGCTGGAAAAGGTATAGGAGGAGAAAAAACATAAATGCCTGGCAAACCTACAAAAGAGCAAGAAATGACTACCTAAGTAAAAGGAGAGAGGCAGAGAGAGATTATGAGAGGGACATCACCAGGCTAAAGAAAATCCCAAGCTTTTCCACAGCTTTATCAGAGGAAAACTGAAGGTAAAAGAACAGGTTTTAAGGCTAAAGAGAGCGGATGGAAGAATCACTGAGACGGACGAAGAGATCTGCAAAGAATTGAACAAGGAGTTTCAGTCAGTATTTACAGTAGAAAATACCCCACCCCCTCAGATTGCAGTGATAGAAGCTCAAGGGCCGGTACTAGAGAACATCAACCTTACAGCCACAGAGGTATGCAAAGCACTGATGGATTTAGATGTTCATAAAGCTACAGGTCCTGATGACATATCCCCTCATGTGCTTAAAAAATGCGCAAACACAATATCAGTGGCACTAAGTATCATATTTAAGGAGTCACTG
>JAXCGZ010003263.1:7500-10000 GCA_037179515.1 Halocaridina rubra | reverse complement strand
TAGTTTAGGTCTTCCTCGTCTACGTCTGCCCTCCACGTTCATCTCCATCACTCTCACACCCACGTAGTCTTCTTCTCTCCTCTTCACATGACCGAACCACTGTAATCTCCTCTCCTGCGCTTTCGCCGACGCCTCCACCACCTTCACTGTACCTCTGATCTGGTCATTTCGTATCCTGTCCTCCCTCGTCACCCCACACATCCACCTCAGCATTCTCATTTCTGCGACATCTATCTTCCTTTCTTGAACCTTTTTCACCGGCCACGTCTCCGCACCGTACAGCAACGCTGGTCTCACAACTGACTTGTACACTTTTCCTTTCACTCTAGCACTGATTTTCTTGTCACATAGCACCCCTGATGTTCTCTTCCAGCTGTTCCACGCTACCTGGATCCTATGATCAATCTCTCTCTCTAGGTCTCCATCCTTCGTTACGTAGGAGCCGAGGTATTTGAAGGCGTCTGCCTTTGGGAGCCTGTGGTCTTGCATGAACAGGTCGCCTCCTTGTGTCACATTGCACTCCAGGTACTCCGTTTTTTGTCTGCTCACCTTCAGTCCGTAATCCTCCAGCAAACCCCTCCATAGCTCCAACCTCTCTTGCAATTCTTCACGGCTCTCGGAGACCAAAACAATATCGTCTGCAAAGAGCATGCTCCATGGTGCCTCCTTTGTCACTTCCTCCACCATCACATCCATGAGAAGGTTAAATAGATAGGGGCTAAGAGCTGATCCCTGATGGAGTCCAACTTTCACCTGAAAAGGCTCTGTAGTGCCAACTGTACTCCTTACTCTTGTTGTGACTTCCCTGTATATGTCCTGAACTATCTTGACATACTTCTCCTTCACTCCCTTCGACCTCATACTCCTCCACACCTCGCTTCTCGGGACCCGATCATAAGCTTTTTCCAGGTCAATAAACGCCATGTACAGCCCTCTTTGCTTATCTCTATATTTTTCCATTGTCTGCCTCATTGCGAATACTGCATCCATTGTTCCTCGACCTTTCATGAAACCAAACTGCTCACTACAAACTTCTGTCTCCTCCCTCAGCCTTTTATCCAACACTCTTTCCAGCAGCTTCATAGTGTGAGATGTTAGCTTAATTCCTCTATAGTTGTTGCAACTCTGGATGTCTCCCTTTTCTTTGAAAATCGGTACCATTATACTATCTCTCCACTCGTTCGGGATAGTCTCTTCCTTCATCACCATGTTCAGGAACTTTGTCAGCACCCGTATCCCTTCTTCGCCTAAACTCTTCCAGGGTGACGATTACATCTGCCAAAACAAGTCTCTCGCAAGCAGGCAATCGTCTTAGCCCTTAGTAGAAAAGAGAGTACGTGACTTAAAACCGAATCAATATATTATTTATCATTATTTTCAAGGTGTTTCAAAATCTATTTAATTTTTTAATTTTTCTTTGCTTTCTTGAGTATTTAATTAGTTAATTATTCATTATATCTAAATAATTATCTATTATTCACTAATCTATTTTTCTAGTAATTCTCATATTTATATCTTTATTTTCTTCGTATTTATATATATTTTATCAAAGTTTAAGCTTCTTATTTGTGTATTTATTAATTACATATTTACAATTTTTTTACTTTTATTAATTATTTTCTCTTTTATATACTTGCCTACAATTTTTTTCATGTTTTTTTTTCCACACATATACGTGTTTTTCATTCATATTATCTATTAATATTTATATATATTCAAATTATATTTTATATTTATATTTTATTTCTTATATTTTATATTTATATTTTATTTTTTATATTTTATATTAATATTTTATTTCTTATATTTTATATTAATATTTTATTTTTTATATTTTATATTGATATTTTATTTTTTATATTTTATATTAATATTTTATTTTTTATATTTTATATTTATATTTTATTTCTTATATATTATGTTTATATTTTATTTTTTATATTTTATATTTATATTTTATTTCTTATTTTTTATATTGATATTTTATTTTTCATATTTTATATTTATATTTTATTTCTTATTTTTTACATTGATATTTTATTTATATTCAATTCCATTTTGTGCTAAAAAGTTAGTCCATTTTTAACATCCTATTTATATATCTATTTAGCTACAAAATTATACACTTATTACAGTTATCTATTTAATTATCGGTTCAATTACTTGCCCACTAATTTCCCTATTTACATAATTATATATTTATTTACTTATTCGTCTATTATTTCTATTATTTATGGTGTTCCAAAGGCTTAGCATCTCTCTTCTTCCTCTTCCCGCCAAAATAAAAAATAAAATCAACGACCTTTATTTTTTTCCCTTCATAGAGTGAGAAAAGGAAGGAAAACTTTTAAGGCAAAAAAAGATTAAATAGAAGCGTGTGTCCTCAACTCTATGCCTTCCAACGACTTATCTTCATAGAATGATTATGAATAGAGTGAAGTCTAAAGCAAGCGAGCGAGCATGTGTGTGTTTGTGCATGTGTGTGTGTGTGTGTGAGAGA
>JAXCGZ010003263.1:0-2500 GCA_037179515.1 Halocaridina rubra | reverse complement strand
TTTCAAAGTGGTTAAGTCCAGTGATTAGTAAAACATATTTGTGGAAAATACATACCTACAAATTTTAGATTAACTGAAGCATTCATCGCCACTCTTTACTCCAATTGCTGTTAAAAGGGGCTCAGTATTATATTAACAATCATATTATATTAACAATCAGGACTCCCCCATTTTTAAAAAGTGGTAACACGAAGTGTTTGGAGAAAATATCTGCTAAATATTAACAGCTAAAATTTTTGCAGTCTCTTAGAAGCAATCACCTCCAGCAATATCCGACCATTATTATTGGCTGATGAGCAATTATCTGGACTACCAGAACTACCCCATTTTCGAAAGTGGTAAAGTTCAATGTTTGGAGAAAATATTTGCAAAAAATAGATAGCTAACATTTTAACAGTTTTATAGAAGCAATCACCACTAGCAATATCCTCCCGATATTGGAAGGAGAATTTGTGCAATATCACTAAAAAGCAATTTCCCTTCTGCAAAATATGTACTCCCCCATATTTAAGAAAATGGAAAGATCCATTAACATGCCCCCAAAAATATATAGAGCATTAAAAATTATATTAGACCAGACAGAAACAATTAAACTCTTGTTTCCATCTTCTTTCCGAAGACCAGCAATCAGTCTAATAGGAAAAAAATTAACAAAATTTAAAGTAATTGTATTCTTGGTTCGAAACCGGAAAAAAAGTAACTTAAAAACGTGATACTGAGATTGAAAACGATAGTCATCAGCCAATGTTCTTGTCTTCGTACACTTTTAATCCCAGACCACTCCACCACTTTTCCATTATCTCTCTCTCTCTCTCTCTCTCTCTCTCTCTCTCTCTCTTTTTCCTTCTTAATTCGTACCATGTAAAGAAAAATAGAAATATAGACACCGATACACAGATAATTCTCTCTCTCTCTCTCTCTCTCTCTCTCTCTCTCTCTCTCTCTCTCTCTCTCTCTCTCTCTCTCTCTCTCTCTCTCTCTCTCTCTCTCTCTCTCTAAGAATTTTGTCAGTCGCTTATTTGCTTTAGTTTATTATTTGTAAATTAGTTATTTATTTGCTTATTTGAGTACGTGAAGAAGAAGAAGAAGAAGAAGAAGAAGAAGAAGAAGAAGAAGAAGAAGAAGAAGAAGAAGAAGAAGAAGAAGAAGAAGAAATATCTGAAAAGTAATCAACTATGATAATTGTATTATTCCCACTTCCATTTAATCAATCGCAAACATCACACACTAAATTCTTTGATTTTTCTCTCCCCTTCCTACAATATCCTTTATCTCTTCATATCCTTATTATTATTTCTTCTTCTTCTTTTTTTCTTCTTCTTCTTCTTTTTTTCTTCTTCTTCTTCTTTTCTTCTTCTTCTTTTTTTTTCCTTTTTCTTCTTCTTCTTCTTCTTCTTCTTCTTCTTCTTCTTCTTCTTCTTCTTCTTCTTCTTCTTCTTCTTTTCATTATTATTATTATTATTATTATTATTATTATTATTATTATTATTATTATTATTATTATTATTATTATTATTATTATTATTATTATTATCATCATCATCATCATTATTATTATTATCATCACTGATGATGAAAGATGAACAAATATAAATATATGTATGGATAAATAGATAGAAATGAATGATGAAGTAGACATATTTAGTGCGTGTGTGTGGTTGTGTGCATGTATGTGTGTGTGCATGTTTTCTCGTGCGTACATGTGTATGTGTGAATGAGAGAGAGAGAGAGAGAGAGAGACGAGAGAGAGAGAGAGAGAGAGAGAGAGAGAGAGAGAGAGGAGAGAGAGAGAGAGAGAGAGAGAGAGAGAGAGAGAGATCCACTCTTGCGCATAATCTAATAGGTTCTTTTGCCTTTTATAAAGATTATATCACTGGGTAGAAGTGTCCTTTATATGCAAATATAATTACCATAATCACATAGGTATCTGACATCGTCCATGTATGTCATGAATGAATGAATGAACGTATGTATGAATGTGAGTAGGTGGCGTGGTATTGTATGTATGTATGTATGTATGTATGTATGTATGTATGTATGTATGTATGCATGTATGTATGTATGTATGTATGTATGTATGTATGTATGTATGTATGTATGTATGTATATATGTATGTATGTATGCATGTGTGTGTTTATGTATGTATGTATGTATGTATGTATGTATGTATGTATGTATGTATGAATACATGCATCATATACTTAATAATAATAATAATAATAATAATAATAATAATAATAATAATAATAATAATAATAATAATAATAATAATAATAATAATAATAATAATAAAGTAACGCCCTTCCGAGAAGCGTAAATTTACAACAAACACGTAAGTCATATAACTTAAACTTAAAATTTACAACTTAACTTCGTGGTCAAAGTTTCAAAAGTATCTTTTATGCGCAAACTTTAAAAATGTGTGCGTTTGTTTGTGTGTGTGCATGTCTGTGAGTGTGAGAGAGAGAAACATCGTGTATATCTACACAGACTTATAGC
>JAXCGZ010003262.1:0-7500 GCA_037179515.1 Halocaridina rubra | reverse complement strand
GTACGATAGAGAGCAAAAGATGTGAGATTGGATATATGTTTGGTAGGAGGAGGATGGATGTATTGGCATTGTGTGAGACGAAGATGAAAGGAAAAGGAGAAGTGGCATTTGGTGATGTGACAGGTAGGTTGTCTGGGTTTGAAAGGGGGAGAACGAGAGAAGGTGTGGCATTATTGCTGAGTGAATGGATGGTAAATCAGCTTGTGGAATGGAAAGAAGTGTCATCTAGGCTGATGTGGGAGAGGGCTAGGATAGGAAGGGAATGTTGGGCTTTTGTTAGTGCATATGGGCCAGGATGTGAGAGAAGTAAGGAAGAGAGGGATGAATTCTGGAATGAATTAAGTAGATGTGTGGATGGTCTGAGTAGAAGGAACTATGTAGATGTGTTGGGTGACTTGAATGCCAGAGTGGGTGATGGAGAGATAGAAGGTGTTGTAGGAAAGTATGGGGTACCAAGTGGGAATGAGAGTGGCGAGAGACTGCTAAATATGTGTGTGGAGCAAGAGTTGGTGATAGGTAATAGTTTATTTAAGAAGAAGTTAATAAATAAGTATACATGGATGAGAGTGACAAATGGAAGAGTGAAAGAAAGAGCATTGATGGATTATGTGTTGGTAGCAAAGAGCATGGTTGGTAGAGTGAAAGATGTACATGCATTCAGAGGTGTGGCTGCTGGGATGTCTGATCATTTTTTGGTTGAAGCAAAAGTGGTAGTAGCAAAAGAGTGGGGAAATAGTGTGGGGGGATGTAAAAGGGAAATAGTGAAGGTGGAAGAGTTGAAAAAGCCAGAGAAGAAACAGGAATATCAGGACAGGTTGAGAGTGGCATATGACAGGGTGAAAGAAAGAGAAGTTGAGGAGTTAGGGGAGGAATGGGGGTTGATGAAAGAATGTTTTGTGGGACATGCAAGTGATGTGTGTGGAAAGAGTTTTGTTGGAGGTGGCATGAGGAGGGGCAGCGAGTGGTGGAATGAAGGGGTGAAAATGAAGGTGGAAAAGAAAAAGAGGGCTTTTGAGGAATGGCTGCAGTGTAAAAGTAGGGAGTAGTATGAAAGATATAGGGAGAAAAATGTGGAAACCAAGCGGAAGGTAGAGGAAGAGATGTTGGCAGATGTTAGGTGGGGACAGGATTTTAGTAGGTCATATGAGGAAAATAAAAAGAAGTTTTGGAAAGAAGTGAAGAGAGTAAGGAAGGGTGGATCGAGGATGGAAGAGACAGTGAAAGATGTGAGTGGACATGTTAAGAGGGAACGATGCAAGGAAAAGATGGGCAGAATAGATTGAGTGCTTCCTGAATGTAGAGGAAGATAGAGAGGCAGCTATAGTGGCAGTGGGAGGGGTTCAAGGGCCAGTAATGAGAGATGAAAATGAGAGAGAGATTACAAGAGAGGAGGTGAAAAGGGCATTGTATGAAGTGAAAGCAGGTAAAGCACCTGGAATGGATGGTGTGAGAGCGATGTTGAAAGAAGGGTGTGCGACTGCATTGGAATGGTTAGTGAGAGTGTTTAATATATGCTTTATGTTGTCACTGGTGCCAGTGGAATGGTTGATTGCCTGTATAGTGCCCCTATACAAAGGTAAGGGAGATATGTATGAATGCAGTAATTTTAGGGGTATAAGTTTGTTGAGTGTGGTAGGAAAAGTGTATGGTAGGATACTGGTTAATTGGATTAGGTATAAGACAGAATATGTGATCGCAGAAGTGCAGAGTGGTTTTAGGAGAGGTAGAGGTTGTATATATCAGATTTTTATAGTTAGGCAGTTATGTTAGAAATATTTAGCAAAGGGTAAGGATGTGTATTTTGCATTTTTGGATATGGAGAAAGCATATGATGGAGTTGATAGCGAGGCTATGTGGAATGTTTTGAGATTATATGGAATTAATGGTAAATTGTTGCATGCAGTGAAGAGTTTGTATGAGGACAGTAGAGCTTGTGTTAGGGTAAGGAATGAAGTGAGTGAGTGGTTTCCAGTGAGTTTAGGACTGAGACAGGGATGTGTGATGTCACCATGGTTGTTCAATTTGTATATTGATGGAGGTGTAAGAGAGGTGAATGAGCGAGTGCGTGGTCGAGGTTTGAGAATGGTAGATGGGGATGATAACGAGTGGGAGCTGAATCAGTTGCTGTTTGCAGATGATACTGTGGTGGTGGCAGATTCAGAGGAAAAGCTGTGTTAGTTAGTGTCAAAATTTGGAATGGTGTGTGAGAGAAGGAAGTTGCGAGTGAATGTGGGAAAGAGTAAGGCTATGAGGTGTACAAAAAATGAGGATGGCGCTGGATTGAATGTTATGTTGAATGGAGAGACACTTGAGGAAGTTAATCAGTTTAAGTATTTTGGCTCGGTTATAGCTGCAAATGGTTTAGTGGAAGCAGATGTGTGTCACAGAGTGAATGAAGGATGTAAAGTGTTGGGTGCACTGAAAGGAGTGATGAAGAATAGAGGGTTGGAAATGAATGTTAAGAAAGTTTTGTATGAGAAAGTGGTTGTGCCAACTGTGATGTATGAATCAGAGTTATGGGGAATGAAAGTAAGTGAGAGACGGAAACTAAATGTGTTTGAGATGAAATGCCTGAGGAGTATGATTGGTGTATCTCGAATGGATAGGGTTAGGAATGAAGTGGTGAGAGCAAGAACGGGTGTGAGGAGAGAAATTGGTTGCCAGAGTAGATATGAATGTTCTGAGATGGTTTGGCCATGTGGAAAGGATGGATGATGAAAGGCTGCTGAAAAAGGTGATGAATGCGAGAGTTGATGGGAGAAACACTAGAGGGAGGCCTAGGTTTAGATGGATGGATGGAGTAAGGAGAGCCCTGAATGATAGGAGGATGGATGTGAGGGAAGCAAGCGAGCGTGCTATGAATAGGAATGAGTGTCGAGCGATTGTGACGCAGCTCTGATGGGCATCTGCTGCTACCATGGGGCTGCATCTTACAGAGGTAGCCCTGTGGTAGGGGCAGTAGGAAGAGTTGGCAGTTGAGAGGCGACACAGGTTGTGGAAGAGCCGGGAGGATGGGCTGTGGCACTCCAGCAGTGCCATCTGAATGGTCGCTAGCTCCCTCGTCATTGACCATAGAGCAAAGTAATCCCCCTATTTTTTTTCCTTTCTTGATTTCGGCTACCCCCCAATTAAAGGGGGAAACAGCCAAGGTAGATATATTTCTATATATATATATATATATATATATATATATATATATATATATATATATATATATATATATATATATATATATATATATATATATATATATATATATATATATATATATATATATATATATATATATATATATATATATATATATATATATATATATATATATATATATATATATATATATATATATATATATATATATATATATATATATATATATATATATATATATATATATATATATATATATATATATATATATATATATATATATATATATATATATATATATATATATATATATATATATATATATATATATATATATATATATATATATATATATATATATATATGTATATATATATATATATATATATATATATATATATATATATATATATATATATATATATATATATATATATATATATATATATATATATATATATATATATATATATATATATATATATATATATATATATATATATATATATATATATATATATATATATATATATATATATATATATATATATATATATATATATATATATATATATATATATATATGTATATAAATACATATATATATATATATATATATATATATATATATATATATATATATATATATATATATATATATATATATATATATATATATATATATATATATATATATATATATATATATATATATATATTTATATTTATATATATATATATATATATATATATATATATATATATATATATATATATATATATATATATATATATATATATATATAATTACTATTATTAAGATTCTTTTGTTAATGCAATTTAGCCAAGTATGAACTTTAATTCCTTTTACGGCCTGTATCAATTAATCCCATGTTTAGAACTCCTGGGCGGCTCTTTTGTCTCCTTCTTTTCAAGTTTTCTTCTGTTTTGCTAGGTGTATATCTTGCCATTGTAATTTGAGAAGGTGACCAGTTTAGGTCACGAAATTAATAAGTACTTTATATATATATATTTTCGTTGTTTTATTTAATTGGCTTTTCCTTATATATATATATATATATATATATATATATATATATATATATATATATATATATATATATATATATATATATATATATATATATATATATATATATATATATATATATATATATATATATATATATATATATATATATATATATATATATATATATATATATATATATATATATATATATATATATATATATATATATATATATATATATATATATATATATATATATATATATATATATATATATATATATATATATATATATATATATATATATATATATATATATATATATATATATATATATATATATATATATATATATATATATATATATATATATATATATATATATATATATATATATATATATATATATATATATATATATATATATATATATATATATATATATATATATATATATATATATATATATATATATATATATATATATATATATATATATATATATATATATATATATATATATATATATATATATATATATATATATACATATATATATATATATATATATATATATATATATATATATATATATATATATATATATATATATATATATATATATATATATATATATATATATATATATATATATATATATATATATATATATATATATATATATATATATATATATATATATATATATATATATATATATATATATATATATATATATATATATATATATATATATATATATATATATATATATATATATATATATATATATATATATATATATATATATATATATATATATATATATATATATATATATATATATATATATATATATATATATATATATATATATATATATATATATATATATATATATATATATATATATATATATATATATATATATATATATATATATATATATATATATATATATATATATATATATATATATATATATATATATATATATATATATATATATATATATATATATATATATATATATATATATATATATATATATATATATATATATATATATATATATATATATATATATATATATATATATATATATATATATATATATATATATATATATATATATATATATATATATATATATATATATATATATATATATATATATATATATATATATATATATATGTATATATATATATATATATATATATATATATATATATATATATATATATATATATATATATATATATATATATATATATATATATATATATATATATATATATATATCCTATGCCCTGTGGGGTGGGCACAATATCAAAGAATAGCCTCACCGTATTCCCTGCGTGTCGTAAAAGGCGACTAAAAGTGGACGGGGCGGGGGGACTAGGAATCCCCCCCTTGTGCCAACCTCCTGTGAGACGTCAAAGAAGAGGGGGAGTAGAGGGGAGAATAACTTCTCCCCAAACTGTTTTCCTTTTTTGATGTCGGCTACCCCCAATTAAAGGGGGAAACAGCCAAGGTATATGTATGTATGTAAATACAAGACTTTCATTAAAGAAAAATTATCGCTCATTGCAATGTGGAAAGTTTGATTTACATGTTAAACACTGAACTTTAGCGTTAAGTTTCAAACGAGTTGTTACGTTTCATTCAAATACCGCCGAAGCAACGAAAAAACATACTGACCTTAACTGCTTCTGGTCAAAGACGGTTTTTCTCCAGTAAATATATATTTTATTAAGAATAAGTTTAACACGAATTGCTGTTTTATCCAAAAAGTGCCGAAGACCCAAGGAATCCAAACTACTCCTCATAGTTTTGGGTCAAATATATAATTTTTGAGAGCAACTATAAATCTCTGAATATATGGGGATGCAAACTGCCCATCACAAGTATTGTATCTTGAGCAAGAATTTGGCTGACAAAAGCAGTTTTATCCAAAGGCCTTTGGAGAGGTTGCAAAACAAGCTGAGCATCTCAGGCTCTGGTTCAAGATAGTTTGAAATAAGAATTATCCGTATCGGCCTTAGTAGGATATTTAATATTGATCTGACGAGCACTGCAGTTTCACCTAAGGACAACTGGAGAATTTATGAAAAAAAAATGACTATTACACTTTATGATTAAAGCGGGTTCTCTCTAAGAGTCAAGCACAAACGGTCTTAGGTATTGTTTTCAGCAAGACCTCAACACAAATCAACATTTCATCCACTGACACGTCGGTAGACGACAAAATATGATGACCATCACAGATTCTGATCATAGATAGTTTTCCTCTACGGGGTGTCAGCAAAAAATATTTAAGTATTGGCTTCAGAATGTCCACGGTAAATTGCAATAATATCCAAAGACTAAATGGCAAGATGACAAAATGGTGCTACTTTAGTATGCGGACTACTTTGATATTCACACGATAGACTACATTTCTATGGAGAGTAATATTTAATGAAATTTGAATTATTTTATTCAAGAACTGCTAGAGAAATGGCAAAGCAACTTGACTTTGGTTATTTTGATCTTAAATGGTTTTCTCTAATTGTTAGGCACAACATGATTTTTTATTGAGATTTGTAATAAAGTTAATATGAGATGCTATTTTATAAGCAACTGGACTTCCTTTTGCTTTTAGCAAGACGATGTGCATGGCTAAATCTGCATGTTGCTTAAGAGTTATAAATCCAGTAACTAATGGGGCATGCCAGCTCAATTCGATGCCGGTTCCAAGCCCAATTTAACTGGCAAGTTGTGGTTTTGGGAAAGGCATCCTAACCATTGACCCGAGAGCCAATACTACCCTCCAAAAGGCTAGTGAAGAACATCGATCAACAAGGAACATGGGAAAAGCTGCCGATGTAGAAGCTAACACCTCTTATTCCTGAAGCTGACAATAAAAAATTCTGTATTTCCTCACTATTTTCAGAGCATTTCTCCAGCCAAGCCAAGCTTAACACCCGTTATCTCTTCTTTTTTCAAAATCTACCCATGTAAATTGTATCAAACTTGGCCACAGATTTCTTAGTCAGGCAACACACAGAGCACATAAAAAATTCATGCAAAAATAAAAATAGTAATAATTAACTTCCTAACCTTTCTAAATTAACTTTTTCTTTCAGGTCATTTAATATGCAGTGTAGAACATATTCTATGGACTAAATAGCTCAAACTTTTCCTCATTTTTCATGATTAGAGAATTACATTTATTTAAATTAATATAACACATATCGTATGTACTTTCAGAAGGCCTTACAGATCTTAAGGAACAAACTATTCTTAACGATGAGAGATAACCGCAAGCTTTA
>JAXCGZ010003261.1:0-7500 GCA_037179515.1 Halocaridina rubra | reverse complement strand
AGTTTGTTGAATGAGGTGAAGAGTTTTTTACATGAATACTAGAGCATGTGTAAGTCAGTGATTGGCTTGAGGTGAATATAGAGTTACATTAAGGTTGTGTAATGTCGCCATGGTTGCCTAATGTGTATATGGATGGAGTGGTAAGGGAAGTAAATGAAAGAGTATTAGACAGAAACTTGAACTTAGTGGATGAGTATGGAAAGTTCTGTATGTTGAATCAAATGCTATTCGTAGATACACAGCAACGGTGGCTGATATTGAGATTGAACTGAATCTTTTGGAAACTGGGTTTGTTAGGGTGTGTGTGAAAGAAGTTGAAAGTGAATGTTGGTAAAACTATATCTATGAGATGTACGAGGAGCGTTAATATTGGTAGATTGAAAGTGGGAGTGAATGGAGAGTTACTTGAAAATGTTGAAAACTTTTAGTATCTCGAGTTACACATATCAAGGAATGGATGAGTGGATAAGGAGGTGAGTCATACAGTGAATGCAGCGAGTAAATGTCTAGGTGTGTTAAAAAGTGTGATGAGAAATATCAATTTAGAAATAAATGCAAGGAGAAGGATATGTGAAGGTGAGATTACGTCGACGGGATTGTATAGAGCAGAGCACTGGAATGCAAGAGAGGATGAAAGGAACAAGTTGAAAGTAATGGAGATGAGGTGTTTGAGAAGTATGATTGGTGTATCTAGAATAGATAGCATGAGAAATAAGGAGATCAGGCAGAAAACAGGTTTTAAAAGAAAGCTGTCGGACTGGTTAAATCAGAAAGTGTTGAGTTGGTTTGGACACATGGAAAGCATGAGTGATAAACGAAGAGCGAAGAGAGTATGGAGAGCAGAAGTGGGTGGGGTCAGGCCAAGAGGAGGACCTAGAATTGGATGGGTATATGGTGTGAAAAGGGCATTGGATGCACGTGGAATGTCAGTGGAACAGGGAAGAGAGTGCGCAAGAGATAGGAATAAATGGAGAAAGACTGTGCATAGGTGACACAGGCCAAAGGGATTTCTAGCACCTGATTGCTCAGCAAACTGTGATGGACGGGTGTGAGGGGAGTTGTCATGTGATGAAGGGGTGTGGATAAACTGACTGCGACTGTCAGGCCTCACTGTAGGCTATCCTTGCCCATCTTCCAAGTGGGTAACCCTATCAGGGTGGTAGGGGGGAAATGTGGAAAACCTTTATCTCCAATCGGAGAAGAGGAGTAATTGAGGTATGTGTGGATCGTTGTAAATGCGTGCTTCTTGGCTTGGCCACCCCACTTACAAGGGGGAAAGGGACCACGTATATGTATGTATGTAGTTTTGTTATTATTATTATTATAATCATTATTATTATTGTTACTATTATCATTATTATCATTATTATTATTATCATTATATTTTCATTATTATTATTATTATTATTATTATTATTATTATTATTATTATTATTATTATTATTATTATTATTATTATTTTTGTTGTTGTGGTTGTTGTTGTTGTTATGCACATTATGAGCACACACAAGCATTCTTTATACCAGAATGATATCAAAAAACTAAAACGTGCTCTATATTCCTTTTGAAAAAACGAATTTATTAAGTCATAAACTTAGTGATACATAATTAAATAAGCATAATTAATAGGTAAGAAAAATAACACGAAAAGTAAAATAAAAACCTGACTATTTTTATGTTTTCCGACGGAGTGAATGATCCATTTCATGTGTTAAAATTAGTTTCCCTCAGAATGGTGGTGGACGGAGTCATGTTGGAGCTGGGGGAATAAAGCTGAATTCCTTTCCTAACGCCCCTCCGAGATTTTTTCTAACCCTCGTTAATCGGTTCCCGGTTTCGCACTCTCTACCACTGATCTACCTTCTTGTTCTTATTTGAATACTGTACCTAACTAAAAGTACGAAGGACAAAGGAGGGACATAGGGATGATATGGTATGTCATGGATGGAATAATAGGTAAATATATGGAAGAATAAATAAATTTTTACATGAATGAATGACAAAGGGGAGTAGTGGGTGATAAGGAATGTGGATGGATGGAAGAAAAAGATGGTTTTGATGAATGAATAGCAAGGGAGTTTTAGCTATGAGGGGGGAGGGAGTTCGGATGAATGGTGGGATGACTGAATGAATGAAAGAAAAGATGGAAGAGCATAACCATGTACTTGGACGAATGAGTAGGTGGATTTGGGCATTGGATTTGAAAGAGGGATTAGGTGAGTGAGACAATGGACGGGTCATTAAGTGGATAGATGGAGGAATGAACTAACGTAAGAATATATGGTATAGCATAATAATATGCATTTCATTTTTGTCAATGATAATCTAAAATACATTGTGAAAATATTCTTATTATATTGATATACCTATATTTATATATTACCTATCCATCTATCTTGTGTGCAATGACTCTTTCGATTGGAAATAGATGGACTACCTTCATAGTGACTGCAAATATTTCTCTGGTTGTCATGATGGCTTCCTTTATATACTTTTGCCCATTTTTTCTCCATTTAATTTAGTTGGTGATTCCTAAACATGCCCAAGCCTTAGTACTAAATCGAGTTGGGAAGCGAGTAATATGTTTGCAATGATAGTTGTTATGAAAAGAGAGATCATAAATTATCCCATTTTGTGCAACATTTCATCAGCAATACACATTATTGTTCCTGAAGAAGTCATAAAAACGTGAATATATATATATATATATTATATATATATATATATATATATATATATATATATATATATATATATATATATATATATATATATATATATATATATATATATATATATATATATATATATATATATATATGCAAGACATGATATTGCAGCTGAAGAAGTCATAAAAACATATCTAGCAGTTTACAATGGTCAGAGGATTTGATCAGCAGAATATCCTGGATCTGTTCCAGGTATGTGACGAAGCAACTAGAGAATCACCAATTTTTCCAAGTGATGCATTTAACAGTGTGACACCTGCTTCGAGTTTTGAGTTTGAAGGTTCTGCCTTGGTTGGCCTGTAGGATTATTTAGCTGCCTTGCGAGAGGAAATACGAATGCTGAAGGAGTCCAAAATGGAAGACACAGCCAAGGTAGAGGATTACAATGACATTAGAGGGGAGTGTCGGACATTAATATGTCATTACTAATGGAATGTAACCATGAACAAACCCGGCATAAAACTCGTGATAATATTCTTCCCGTCTTCTTCTTCTTCGTCTACATCTTTTCCCACTTTTATGTGGGGTCGATGTTTCTGGCCAGTTTTCTCCATTTGTTTCTGTCCCATACCTCATCATCCAACAAACCTTTACACCTCAGGTCGTCATTGATGCAATCCATCCACCTACGCTTTGGTCTCCCTCTCCTTCTCCTACCCTGTATATACATTTCCATCACCCTCCTCCAAACATACTATTCATCCCTCCTAACGACATGACCATACCATCTTAGTCTACTTTCTTGTATTTTATCTGACATTTCTCTAACTTTTGAGGTCCCTCTAATTACCTTGTTTCTGATCTTATCACTTCTTGCCACCCCTCACATCCATCTCAACATCCTCATCTCTGCCACATCCAGTTTTTTCTCTTGTGTCTTCTTTATTGACCATGTCTCTGCTCCATACATCATCGCAGGTCTCACAACTGTCTTATGCACTTTACCCCTCAACTTAATCCCTATTCTCCTGTCGCACAGCACCCCAGACACTTTCTTCCAGTTCTTCCATCCCGCTTGTATTCTGTTGGTTATTTCTGACCCTAGGTCACCATCCTCTGCTACTGTTGATCCCAAATACTTGAACCTTTCAACTCTTTTCAACACCTTCCCCTGCAAATTGACCTCCCCATCCTCATCATTTTTCAACCTCAAGTACTCTGTCTTCTTCCTGCTGATTTTCAGTCCTCTATCCTCCTTCACTCTTCTCCACTCCTCAAGCTTCTCCTCCACTACCTCTCGTCTGTTGCTACACAGTACAATGTCATCTGAACAAAGAGCATACACCATGGAGACTGATCTCTAATACCCTGAGTTACTACATCCAAGACCAGATAAAATAGATATGGACTCAAAGCAGACCCTTGATGCAGACCAACATTTACTGAGAGACTTTTCGTTAAGCCAACGATATTGTTCCCGTCTATGATATATTATCTATTCCCAAGTCTTCCTACGGTGCATTTGCTGGAAAGGCTGATGCTAAAATTCAAGCCGAGTCAAGTGAAAAGAATGAATGGATCAAGAAGCAATTTGAACTTGGCAAACCCATACCATCAATTATAGGATATGCAGATGGACCCCTCAGGGAAAAGACCTGTCGATATACTTGGCACAGGACGGGATCGCTGAGGATACCATTTTGACTATGTCGGTGCTAGAGATGAGAAGGAACCGAGATTCTTTGGTGACTGAATGTGTATTGTGTTAATGGCGAACGGTGACTGAAAAAAAACGAAGACACGAGGGAACGTTTGGCAAAATGAGGGCCGAATATGTCATATAAGGAGCTGTAATGCTTATATCTGAGTGGGGCACCCAAAATTTAGTTAAATTTATTGCCTCCAAGACACAGTTTCTGGCTATCTTTTTATCTTCTTTTTTCTCTTGATAGCTCTATTGTCTTCGAAACTAACAAAATTAATCCTCTTAATTCTAACAACACATAAGGAATCCATATAGCCTTTTACTTGTCTTGGAAGAATCACATAATTCAAATTTTTAAATCTGCATCCAATATATTGGGGGTTTTGTATCGTTTTTGTCATTCATTTTCCTCTTTACAGTTACCTAAAACTTATAAAGGTCTTATCCGTCCCTGCTTAGAATACTGCTCACACATCTGGGGTGCTTCTTCTTATACTTATCTCCTTGATAGGGTTGAATCTAAGGCAGGCAGACTCATTAATGATCTTTCTCTTACTTCAAATCTGGATTCTTTCTCTCTCCGCCGTAAGGTATCTTCCCTTTCTCTTCTCTGTCACTACTACTTCCAGCTCTGCTCTAATGAGGGGGCGAGTTGCATCCCTCCCCCACTGCCGAGGCTGTGTAACACTCGCCAAGCGGCCTCATCTCACAGGTACTATTTGGAGCTTTGTAGCACGCGGATTGGTCGGTGTAGCTACTGCTTCTTCCCATCTACCTCCAGACTCTGGAACTCTCTTCCTCCTTCTGTCTTTCCTAATTCGTATGACCTCTAATCCATCAAAAAGCAGATCTATCGTCATCTCAGGGCCTAGTCCTCCTTATCTCTGGGTCCTCTGTACTTTGACTGTTTTTTCTGTTTGTCGTTTTCCTTTGTGTGACATTACCTCATCTCTGCCTTGTCATTAACCTTTTTTTTTTCCCTCGTCTTGGTATTTTCTCGTCCCCTGGCCTTTATTGATGAGGGCAGTTTTTGCCTGTCCCGGTGTCACACTCATAGAAAAAAAACATATGGGGTGATTCTCTTTATACTTATCTCCTTGATAGGGTTGAATCTATGGCAGTAAGACTCATTAATGACCCTTCTCTTACCTATATTCCATCGCTGCTCTGATGAGTTGGCGAGTTGCATCCCTCCCCCACTACCAAGGCAGCAGAATACTCTCTAAAAAGCCTCGTCTCACAGGTACTGGGTGGAGCTTTGTAGCTCTCGGATTGCTTGGTGCAGTGACTGCTTCTTCAGGTCTACCTCCAGACTCTGGAAGTCTCTTCCTCCTTCTGTCTTTCCTAATTCTTATAACCTATGTTCCTTCAAAAAGTGGGTCTATCGTCATCTCAGGGGCTAAACCTGCCATATCTCTAGGTCCTAAGTACTTTGACTATTCTTTCAGTCTGTCCTTTTCCTTTGTGTATCATTACCTCATTTCTGCTTTGTCCATAACCTTTTCTTTTCCTTCGTTTTAATGTTTTCTTCACGCCCGGGCTTTTATTTGGTGAGGGCAGTTTTTTTTTTTTTTTTTTTTGCCTATCCCGGTATCACACTCATAAGTGAATATATATATATATATATATATATATATATATATATATATATATATATATATATATATATATATATATATATATATATATATATATATATATATATAAAATTTTATATTTTTTGTGATAAAACTCTAATACTTGACGTTCTGAAAGGTCTCGATCTAATATCAAAAGGTGAAAATATGAGTCTATTCAGTGTAACTGTGAATTTTAAAGATTTTGCAGCTTGACGTTGGGCCAGAAAATATGTCAAAAGATTTTACACCCAAAAGCCTATTAATATACAGGAAAATGCCAGACATGGGTTACCACTCTTTAATTTTGACGTCTTTTAACTTCAACTCGATTAGATACTCCAATGACGTCGTCATTTGCTGACATTTTTGTCTTACAGAAAATTCTGCTATTTGATTTTTTTTTTTCATAAAAAGTGTATGCTGGGTTTGTAATTTTGGAATATTGTTGTCTTTCCTCTTTTTCTGAAATGCATCGCTTACTTACAATCTCTTACGAGATAACCTACAATGAAGTTGTTGTACCAACGAACTGCAGGGAAAGTAATCTATCAATGTAAATGAATATAAAAATTAAATTCAATAATGCTGCTAAGATAGATTTGTAGATAGATAAAACATCAGATAAGAATTTCTGATACCATCTTAAGCGAATATAAGGATTACATCTACCAAAACAAGTCATTCACAAGAAGGCAACCGTCCTAGCCCTTGGTAGAAAAGGGAGTCCGTGACGTAAAACCGGAACAAACAAACATCTAAAGCGAATATAGCAAATTGTACATTTATTGCTAAAAATAAAAAAAAATACACTTTATTGTCACTATTAGATCCAATCAGGGGAACTAACAGTGACAGATTGAAGCTGGGGAATTGATGATGGATGCTCAATCCCAGCGCTGTGAGCTCGGACGCGGTTTAGCTATCTCTCGAATCGAGCATTCTATCACTACGCTACAGCGGCCCCCGCTTAGAATAATCGAATACTCTATAAGAAAATGTTATTTAAAAAAAAAAATCTTTGCACACGCTTGAATAATGGTATGACAGCTAAAGTGTGAAATATTAATATAATGATCGTGGTAATAATAATAATAATAATACTAATAATACTAATAATAATAATAATAATAATAATAATAATAATAATAATAATAATAATAAGAACTTTTTTACTTCACGAACTCCCTTTTCTACTAAGGGCTAGGACGGTTGCCTTCTTGCGAAGGACTTATTTTGGCAGATGTAATCGTTGCCCTAAGTATATGCCCTTACTAACCTTTGTGACGGGGCGCGAACTCTCGACCTTTTGCCCCAGAGTTGCGGACGCTACTATTTTGCCACGGAATATAATAATAATAATAATAATAATAATAATAATAATAATAATAATAATAATAATAATAATAATAATAATAATAATAATAATAATAATAATAATAATAATAATAATAATAATAATAATAATAATAATAATAATAATAATAATAATAATAATAATAATAATAAT
>JAXCGZ010003260.1:0-18359 GCA_037179515.1 Halocaridina rubra | reverse complement strand
TCCATCTCTGTTTCTCTTTACAGCCTGAAAAAGGCCATTTTATTTTATCATTTTTGGCCTGTCCTGGTGTCATAATCATCTTATTTTTATTATTATTTTTTTTTAATTATTATTTTTTTTTTGTAAGGCTGATCCTACTTCGCGATTTTCCTGGTTCGCACCGGGACCCGGCGCGAGACAGGAAAACCGCAAAGTAGGATCAGTCTTTAAAAAAAAAAATTTTTTTTTTTTTTTTTTTTTTTTAAGATGATTATGACACCAGGACAGGCCAAAAATGATAAAATAAAATGGCCTATATCAGGCTTTAAAGAGAAACAGAGATGGAAAGTGTAATGACCTGTCAGATGTGAAGGGATTATAAAAGATGTTTAATGAATATCCAGCTCTCTGCTGGGTTTACTTTACCTCTGCATTACTTTCATAATGTTTATTCTAAAAATTCTCCTTAGATCTTATTATTATTATTATTATTATTGGCAACAATAATTTTCCTTTGATGATGATTGGGGAGATTATTATTATTATTATTATCATTATTATTATTTTTATCATCATTATTATTACGAATTCGTAATTAAACCATTATTTTTACTATAAATAATGTAGTTTTGGTTGAATGAACAACAGTTACCTGAAGATTCTCTCTCTCTCCAACATTCTATTCTACCCAACCCCCCACACTCTCTTTGTCCCAGCCAACTAGGGAGGGGCACTGTGCACAGTTATTAAAGTAAATAAACCAACAGATGTACAAACAATGATGAGCCTTTAATAATAATAATAATAATGATGATAATAATCTCCACAATCATCATCAAAGGAAAATTATTGTTGCCAGTGATAATAATAATAATAAGATCTAAGCAGAATTATTGGAATAGACATCATGAAAGTAATGCAGAGGTATATTAAAACCCAGCAGAGAGCTGGATATTCATTACACATCTTTTATACTCCCTTCACATCTGACAGGTCATTACACTCTCCATCTCTGTTTCTCTTTACAACCTGATAAAGTCTGTTTTATTTTATAATTTTTTGGCCCATCCTGGTGTCACAATAATCTTAAAATATATATATATATATGTATATATATATATTTTTTTTTGCAAAAATAAAACTGCGATACAGTGAGAACGTGAACCAAGAAACGCGAATAACCGGGGGAACACTGTGTGATATATATATATATATATATATATATATATATATATATATATATATATATATATATATATATATATATATATATATATATATATATATATATATATATATGGTAGGAAAAGCCCATTAAATAAAACATCGAAAAAAATATATATAAAAAGTACTCACTGTACTTTGAGAAGGTGGCCAGTCAAGGTCACGAAATTAATAAGAACTTTTTATATATATTTTTGTTGTTGTTTTATTTAATGGGCTTTTCCTACCATTTTAGACTGTATGCCAACAGTTCAGTGTTATATATATATATATATATATATATATATATATATATATATATATATATATATATATATATATATATATATATATATATATATATATATATATATATATATATATATATATATATATTTTATATATTTTATATATATATATATATATATATATATATATATATATATATATATATATATATATATATATATTATATATATATATATATTATTTATTTAGTTCAATACCTTTTTCATGAGTAGATTTGCATCCGCCATGACATCGCTGAAGTGCCGCCCTTTACCTTTCATCACGTATTTTCTCAAATCAGCCTTCTTGGAAGGTATCTGTTAGAATATAATAATAAAGAGATCCTTTAATTATTGATAAAATAAGGTATTAATGGATATAACTTTGTACAAAGTTTGCTGTTTGCCATTTTATGTGTCACTGGTACTTCCCACTTAAATGGGGATGAACACACATGTTGGAGCTGGTGAATTAAGGCTAATTGTCCTCCCTAGAGCCCAACACTGGGATCGAACAGGGGGTTGTCACTCCCTGAGCAGAATGCTCTAAGAACTACTACCTATAGCTGAGTACTTTACATAATTTTGTTCTTGAATATTAGGCCATATACCTGCTGAAGCCCAAAGGGTGACTAAAAGTGAAGAAAGAAAAGTGAAGAGATAAGACTTTCTCTTCCTAAGGATATCCTCATCCCATCTATCAGTAGTCTTTTGGCATGAAAAAAAAATTATCAGGGAGGAAAGGCTTACTAGCTATTTACTATACTATCCCTTTTAATCAGTGTGGGAAAATTCTTTCTCCCACAACGTCAGGGTAAGTTTATTAATACAAGTCTATATTCTAGTCCATTATTTGGTTTCAAAATAATCCTGTTTTCACAATTATCCTTTAATACAATAACTTTTAATTAAATTTGTGATATCTTAGTATTGTAAAGTAAGTTTTGACTTAGTAAGTTCTTGGAATCATCCACCTAAGTGGTGGAAAAAGTCTAAGATTCTAAACCAGATGGCTCCAGCTGGAGAAGCAAGTGTGTGAAGAAGAAGAAAACGAGAAAATTGAGAAAAAAAAATAAAATGGTACAGTAAAACTCAGTGCTGCTATTATTATAAGTAGTACTCTTACATTTTTGCAAGGACATTATTTTCAATGCAATGCTGTCAGTGTGTGTGGTAATTTTTCTGTTCATTTTGAAAAAAGGGACTAAAGTAGTCTTTGCCTACTCATAACAGGAAAAATATTGGTGAAATCACAAATAATTAAGATATTAAAGAAAAATTTCTTAATGTTTATTAAAGAATTAACCCACATCATATTAGCTTTAAACTAAAGTTTTCAATTCTAATTTTACATCTGCAATATATGTAATAAAGAAAAGACCTATCTATTTTAATATATACATAAATATCAATGTCTGTAATGCAGACATTTTAACAGTTTAAACATTACATTATTCAACATTATAATTATCTTTAAATAAATGTTTTATGAGTAACTCCCATGGTAATGGATATATAAACATGAAGAGGACAATTTGTGGACATTAGAAGAGCATATGAAAATATCAGAGTCAGAGGGAAAGCACAGGTTGGACGGTTTGGGGACATAGTGAGGAAGGATCGATATGGTTTGGGTATGTGAGAAGGGATGAGGGGTATGTTGGGAAAAAGGTGCTGAGGATGGAGCTGCCTGGCAGGAGGGGAAGGGACAGGCCAATAAGGTGCATTTTGGATGCAGTCTGGGAGGACATGAAGGATTTGATGATAATAAGAAAAGCATAAGCATTTAATGCAAGAGTAGCAGGTACTTGAAAATTTTCATTCAAAGGAAGTTCTAAGTACCCTAACGATAAAAGTATTTAAGGTAAAATTAGACCAGCTTTAGAGCATATCAAATGGAAAGATGGAGAAACAGAAATAAGATTTAAAAGAAAATCTAAACATACATCGACAATTAAATAGAGATATGTAAATATACAATACAAGAGCATTTAGTCATCGAATATGTTACACACTCAATAATGGAATAAATCAAAAGGTGTTACTACATAAGTCTCTCTAAATAGTCCATGCATATTTATTAGGAAAGCTGTTATACCTTTTTAAAGTCATTCATAATAAGATAATTGCATATCTTTCCAGCCAAGTCTTTCATATCAGCAGCTGAGAGTTGCGTTGGATCGGTCTGGCTCTGGGACTGATAATCTTCATCATCTTCGCTAGCCGCCTGCGGAAAAGCAAACTATTAAAAATTACCTATCACCGAAAGGCAGCATTCATATAAAATGGACTAATATGATTGAAAGTTAATGCCCATACACAATGAGGATACTTAATACCAGTAAATACAGTCAAGACAAATGTTAAAATAGAACAGCATTATATGAGACTGGGAAAGGGGAGGTGGGTGACAGC
This sequence comes from Halocaridina rubra, assembly GCA_037179515.1. Taxonomy (NCBI): domain Eukaryota; kingdom Metazoa; phylum Arthropoda; class Malacostraca; order Decapoda; family Atyidae; genus Halocaridina; species Halocaridina rubra. The sequence goes on along the minus strand of JAXCGZ010003260.1, from coordinate 14,475 downwards.
AAACAGATCCTCCTGAATTTGATTTCTTGTGACAAAACAGGTGAAAGAAGAACATTGACAGTGTATAATAAATCCCAATGCCTCAATTCCAATGCAGCAATGGACAGGCTAAAAGCTAGACATAGTGTGATATCATATAATTTATTTATTTATTTATTTTGTCAGTTTAATTAATAATAAAGTGACTGCTGAAAGTGTAATAAATGGTTAGTATGAAAATCATGAATCATTTTCCTGTTTAGTTTTTGGCCTTCATCTGGCAGTGACTTAGCAAATTAAAATTTAAAAATGCTTTTGGGTTGGAAAAAAAAAAATCTTATAAAATGTAAAATCTTACTTTAACGTCCCCAACAAGTGAAAAGAAAGTACAAAACACTGTAAAAACATCTAAAACTAAAAACCAATAATTTATATTTTAACTTAAGGCGAATAAACTTAATCCAACCTAAAACTAATAACCGTATATAACCAAATCAAACATTATGCTTATTTTCCAGTTGGGTTAGGTTGGTTAAAGTTGGGTTATGATGCGTTGCTCAAGTTAAAAAACTGTAATAAAGTAGTTTGGTCCAAAAATAGCAAGGGTGCATAAAACGAATCTATACGAAAAACTCTGAAAGAAAAATGAACCAAGAGAATCCACTTTTGGGCTTCAATCTATGTGCAAGGCTAAATGATATATACCTTAAATTGTGCATTAAAGAATTGCTTTCTCGACATAATTACTTACAATTACACGGCCTCTAGGCATTTTTCTGAAGATGAATGAGATTATTTCTTTGAAAGCGCAACTTAGGTTTTATTTGAAAATCAGCTCTTCATCTAATTCTGGTGTGGTGATAGGCCAGGGTTGCCAAGTGCTTTGATGAGACAAATTAGATATGCAATCAAAAAGGACATTTATCCTACAAAAAGGACAGACATATATATATATATATATATATATATATATATATATATATATATATATATATATATATATATATATATATATATATATATATATATATATATATATCTCACTTAAAAATCTAAGCAAAAAATTCTTTCAAAGGAAATAGTTTCGCTATCGTCTGCAGCAACGGCTGGAGAGCTTGGACAAATGGAAGCTGAAGAGGATGGTTGTGGGTTGTCTGGTTGAGTAATTCCTCTGCAATCTCTTTTCTACATCTCATTTGTGAACAGACTTAGCATGCGGACAGTTTGGGCTGTCCTTCTTTTCTCAAGAGAAAAAAGACAGGTGGGTCTCAAAATGGACTGATTGTCCTTAAAAGGATAGATCTGGTAACCTGTGATGGATTGATGGGGTACGAGCCTTTAAAGCGGCATCTCTCTCTCTCTCTCTCTCTCTCTCTCTCTCTCTCTCTCTCTCTCTCTCTCTCTCTCTCTCTCTCTCTCTCTCTCTCTCTCTCTGATGGGGTACGAGCCTTTAAAGTGGTATCTCTCTCTCTCTCTCTCTCTCTCTCTCTCTCTCTCTCTCTCTCTCTCTCTCTCTCTCTCTCTCCTCTCCTCCATTAATTATATTGAATTATACATATATTTTCTGTATGTTGCTGTATAATTCTGTTTGTGCATTCTGCGTTTCTCTGAGCTTTACTTTTGCATATAATGTACTCTGTGCTGCCATTCTGTGAGTTGTGTGTTAGTATGCAGCAATGTTTTATCAATATGTACACCTCCCTGTAAACCATGTTCAATTCTTGGTTTTATATCCATTTGAAGCATTATTTGTATGAACTCATGTAATGTCTGACGCCTTGGCGCAATAAATTAATAAAATAAAATAAATCTCTCTCTCTCAGAAATCAAATACAAAAAGAGCTAAAAATGAATAGATATGATATGACTCTCCGAGAACGTTATAAAACAGAAAAGAAACGTGTCAGATCTCTCATCAGTGTAAGTAAAAAAGACTTTTACAAAAAACAATTTAATGACTCCAGACATGATACAGCATCAACATGGAAAGTGATAAGAAGCATGATACCAAATGAAAAGAGTACCTCAGAAAGTTATGAAAATATTACGGAGTTGAAAGACAAAGCAGAAAACTTTAATAACTATTTTGCTAACGTTGGCAAAAATACATATGAAAAAACTCAAGAAAACATCAACTCAGTGAATATGAGTAATTGCTTAAATGACAATTCTTCCAATGAAAACACAAGAGAGTACTTCAAGCTAACTCCTATAGATTGTGCTACCCTAATTCTTACCATAAAGAGCCTAAGAAACTCTGGCTCTTATGGTTCAGATGGTATACCATTTCAGTTCATCAAAGATGCTCTACCCGTGATTGCATCCTATATTCTAACTATTATGAAAACTTCCATTGTTACTAAAAAGTTTCCTGACTCTTGGAAAATAGCACATGTAATACCTCTGCATAAAAAGGGGGACAGAGAAGATGTGACAAACTATCGTCCCATTTCCCTGCTACCCATTTTCTCTAAAATATTAGAAAAAATTGTTGAATGCCAACTTATGTCATATTTAGAATAAATATAATAATAAGTATTAACCAGCATGGTTTCAGACCGAAACTTTAAACGGAAACTGCACTGCTTAAAGTTACGAATAGTATATATAATAATATAGATATGAAAAAAATATCTCTTCTCGTATTATTAGACTTATCAAAAGCCTTCGACAGTGTAAACCATGAAATTCTTTTAAGTAAATGTATTAACTTAAATATTGATCCAAGCTGGTTTAGCGAGTATCTATCTAATCGTAAACAGTCCATACGTCTTAACAACATTATCTCTATGCCAAAAGATATATCATTTGGTGTTCCACAGGGATCAGTACTTGGTCCTATCCTCTTCTCCATTTACGTAAATGATCTAGCATCTTTCATTTCTGACTGTCTAGTCGTACAATATGCAGATGACACTCAACTACTCCTTAGTGGTGATATTAATAATCTCCCAGAGCTAACTTTAAGAGCAGAAAACACTCTGTCAAAAATTAAAACCTATTTCCAAGAAATTGGGCTGTTAATTAACGAAAGTAAAACACAGTGCATATTTATTGGTTCAAGGTTCCACATAGCACAAATTCCAGAAAACACAACAATTAATTTTTGCGACAATATTATCACACCTAGCAAAACAGTCAAAAACCTAGGAATTCACTTTTGTAAAGGTTTGTATTAATAATGAGCGTATATCATGGCTTCCAGTTTATTGTTGCAAGATGGGTGCCGGTTGGCTCAATCAATATAAACATTAGAAACCAAATAGGTAGAAGTACAATGAAAACAAAAGAGGTGCGATAAAGGGAATAACCTTATTATCAATAAAGGATTAGATCACTTATATCATAACATTCCTTTCCCCTAGAATTTGCAATACATCACATATAAAAAATAAGTCATCAACTTCTTAAAACAAGGCACACATGAAAATTCTATATAAGGAGTTCAAAACACTATTTACAAATTAAGACGATCAGGGGGCTTGATATTTCTCTGAGACCTTCTCACTACTGGAGTCTGTATAGGTAACTCATCACATGCACTATTACTTCCATCTAATCCTGCTAAATAAATACCAACTTGTTTCATTAGATTTTTACCACATAAATTTGTATTCTTTGAACCAACAACATAAAAGACTTGTGATACATTATATCCATTATACACAACAGGAGCAACCACTTTTCCCAAAACCTTTATTTTAAAATCATCATAAGCCTGTAAGGGTTTCTTACATTGTTCAACTTTCAAATTCAACTTCTCAACCCAATCTTTATTCAAAGTTGAAACAGTAGCACCACTATCAACCTCAAAAGGAACTTGGATCTTATTAACAGAAAAATAAAGTTGTTCAGCATGAACAGCATAGATTTTATCTCTGACAGTTAACACTTTATCATCCTCATCATCATTATCACTTAATGATACATCTTGATCATTCACAATCTTTACAGTTTTCCTACTATTAAACTTAGGTTTACTCCTAAAATCTTTCTTGCTTGGTCTATTTGAACCTTTAGCTGTACTATAACCACTCTTTCTTTTGGCTTCTTTACAAACCTTCTGTAAATGACCCTTTTTATGACAATTATAACATGATAAATGCTTAAATCTACAATAAAAGCTGTCATGAGAGGAACCACAATGTTGACAAGATAAACCTACATATTTTCTTCTTACAACCTGAACCTGTGACTGAACCTCATCTTTCTCACTTACAAATGCTTTTTCCATGTTCAAAATTCTCTCCAAAATAGCCTGAGAGGTCATTGCTTGGAGATCTATGTTGAGAGCCACTATATTTGAAAAATAAACTTCAGCATCTACAGCCATAAATAACTGATCTCTTACTCTACCACCAAATTGGTTGCCAAAATTACAATGCTTTGCTAGAGCCTTTAAATCAGCATACAATTCTTTTACACTCTCATCCTTCCTTTTTTTTCTTTGCTGGAAGGCTAGCAAACTTCTGTGATAAGAAGGCTTGACAATAAAATGACCTTTCAATAACTGAACCAAGTCTGCATAAGACTTTGTGTGGGGCAAATCAGGAGCACAAAGATTGCCTAAAACACTAAAAACATCAGTACCCAATGACACAAGCAGGGGATTTTTTTTCTCGTCAGCCTCAGTGACATTTAAATGACTAAAATGTGCCTCTAATAGGCTTAGCCATAATTCCAAGGAAATTTTCGATGGATTAAAACAATCAATTCTAATCTGATTCAACGACGACGACATTGCGGACCTATTCTGTAATATTACCAGTATCCACAAACACTTAGGCTAATGTAGCACCCAAACAACCGACAATTCGATATGCTAGGGTAGCAAAAACGTATGCTAGGCTTGAAGAAACATGCGCCCAAAACTGCAGCAACATCATACAGGGCACCTAGGCTTAAATCCAACACTAGCCTAGTCGAGGTGAATCACGCAGCATCAATCCAGGATCCAATTAGGCATAACCATGGTAGCCTAATCCTGGCGTCGGCAAACAAAACATTTGGCACCTACCAGAAATCTTGCAAGGCGAATCTATTTAAGCCAGTAATATAACCAAACTCAAGAGGTTTCCCATATCCATGAAGGGTTTACTCGTCGCCAAATGTAAAGGTTTGTATTAATAATGAGCGTATATCATGGCTTCCAGTTTATTGTTGCAAGATGGGTGCCGGTTGGCTCAATCAATATAAACATTAGAAACCAAATAGGTAGAAGTACAATGAAAACAAAAGAGGTGCGATAAAGGGAATAACCTTATTATCAATAAAGGATTAGATCACTTATATCATAACATCCTTTCCCCTAGAATTTGCAATACATCACATATAAAAAATAAGTCATCAACTTCTTAAAACAAGGCACACATGAAAATTCTATATAAGGAGTTCAAAACACTATTTACAAATTAAGACGATCAGGGGGCTTGATATTTCTCTGAGACCTTCTCACTACTGGAGTCTGTATAGGTAACTCATCACATGCACTATTACTTACATCTAATCCTGCTAAATAAATACCAACTTGTTTCATTAGATTTTTACCACATAAATTTGTATTCTTTGAACCAACAACATAAAAGACTTGTGATACATTATATCCATTATACACAACAGGAGCAACCACTTTTCCCAAAACCTTTATTTTAAAATCATCATAAGCCTGTAAGGGTTTCTTACATTGTTCAACTTTCAAATTCAACTTCTCAACCCAATCTTTATTCAAAGTTGAAACAGTAGCACCACTATCAACCTCAAAAGGAACTTGGATCTTATTAACAGAAAAATAAAATTGTTCAGCATGAACAGCATAGATTTTATCTCTGACAGTTAACACTTTATCATCCTCATCATCATTATCACTTAATGATACATCTTGATCATTCACAATCTTTACAGTTTTCCTACTATTAAACTTAGGTTTACTCCTAAAATCTTTCTTGCTTGGTCTATTTGAACCTTTAGCTGTACTATAACCACTCTCTCTTTTGGCTTCTTTACAAACCTTCTGTAAATGACCCTTTTTATGACAATTATAACATGATAAATGCTTAAATCTACAATAAAAGCTGTCATGAGAGGAACCACAATGTTGACAAGATAAACCTACATATTTTCTTCTTACAACCTGAACCTGTGACTGAACCTCATCTTTCTCACTTACAAATGCTTTTTCCATGTTCAAAATTCTCTCCAAAATAGCCTGAGAGGTCATTGCTTGGAGATCTATGTTGAGAGCCACTATATTTGAAAAATAAACTTCAGCATCTACAGCCATAAATAACTGATCTCTTACTCTACCATCAAATTGGTTGCCAAAATTACAATGCTTTGCTAGAGCCTTTAAATCAGCATACAATTCTTTTACACTCTCATCCTTCCTTTTTTTTCTTTGCTGGAAGGCTAGCAAACTTCTGTGATAAGAAGGCTTGACAATAAAATGACCTTTCAATAACTGAACCAAGTCTGCATAAGACTTTGTGTGGGGCAAATCAGGAGCACAAAGATTGCCTAAAACACTAAAAACATCAGTACCCAATGACACAAGCAGGAGATTTTTTTTTCTCGTCAGCCTCAGTGACATTTAAATGACTAAAATGTGCCTCTAATAGGCTTAGCCATAATTCCAAGGAAATTTTCGATGGATTAAAACAATCAATTCTAATCTGATTCAACGACGACGACATTGCGGACCTATTCTGTAATATTACCAGTATCCACAAACACTTAGGCTAATGTAGCACCCAAACAACCGACAATTCGATATGCTAGGGTAGCAAAAACGTATGCTAGGCTTGAAGAAACATGCGCCCAAAACTGCAGCAACATCATACAGGGCACCTAGGCTTAAATCCAACACTAGCCTAGTCGAGGTGAATCACGCAGCATCAATCCAGGATCCAATTAGGCATAACCATGGTAGCCTAATCCTGGCGTCGGCAAACAAAACATTTGGCACCTACCAGAAATCTTGCAAGGCGAATCTATTTAAGCCAGTAATATAACCAAACTCGAGAGGTTTCCCATATCCATGAAGGGTTTACTCGTCGCCAAATGTAAAGGTTTGTATTAATAATGAGCGTATATCATGGCTTCCAGTTTATTGTTGCAAGATGGGTGCCGGTCGGCTCAATCAATATAAACATTAGAAACCAAATAGGTAGAAGTACAATGAAAACAAAAGAGGTGCGATAAAGGGAATAACCTTATTATCAATAAAGGATTAGATCACTTATATCATAACAACTTTGATAACCACATGTTGTTTGATTCCCACATAGATAAAGTATGCAAAAAGGTTACAGGAACATTAATGTACTTATCACGTATAAAAAACAATTTTGAGACTACCACTCGAATAACTGTTGTTGAATCTCTAGCCCTAAGTCACATTAATTACTGCACAACTGTTTGGGGAGATACCACTAAGACTCAGATAAACAGAATACAGAAGCTTATTAATTTTGCAGCTCGAGTTGCCCTGGGAGGAATAAGAAAATACGACCACATCACACCAGCTCTCAATAAACTTGGGTGGCTGCGGGCAGAAAATAAGGTCGCTTATGCTATTTATGTTTTTGTATTCAAAATTTTGGACCATCATTATCCTAGCTGGCTATTTGATTTAAAAACAGTCAGGGATATAAGGGGAACCAACACAAGACAGAGCAGTGAGCTCTTTATTCACAGAACAAACACAGAAGCAGGTTCAAAGATGATCACTATCAAAGGGCCAACACTCTGGAATAATATTCCAGAGCATCTTAAAAATGCATCCTCTTTCACAGCTTTCAAAGGCAAACTATACAGTTTTCTTTTGGACAAATAGTTGCTGCTCATTAAGAACTAATTATTCTCATTGTAAGGAATCAAATATAGAAATGATGCCGATAATAACGATCCTGTATCTAGTGGCATACTTACTACTTTATTATTAACATTATTGTAACATTTTTATTACAGCATTATTATTTTCTATGAAAGCTACATTTAATTTAACTATATGTCTAACCCTCGTATTTATTAGTTTAATTACATGTCTACTTATAAGTTACTATTAATGTTGAATAACGATTGTACAAAATGGAAATAAATGTTTTTGTTTGTTTGTTTGTTTGTTTGTTTCTCTCTCTCTCTCTCTCTCTCTCTCTCTCTCTCTCTCTCTCTCTCTCTCTCTCTCTCTCTCTCTCTCTCTCTCTATATATATATATATATATATATATATATATATATATATATATATATATATATATATATATATATATATATATATATATATATATATACATATATATATATATATATATATATATATATATATATATATATATATATATATATATATATATATATATATATAGTAAGGAAGCCCATCAGTGAAACAAAACTTATAAAACAATGCTATATTTCGGATCCTAACTATTTTGTTTTGTTTCACTGATGGGCTTCCTTACTATTTAGTGCTGTATGCTAACAGTTTGTAAACTTATATATATATATATATATATATATATATATATATATATATATATATATATATATATATATATATATATATATATATATATATATATATATATATATATATATGTATATATGTATATATATATATATATATATATATATATATATATATATATATATATATATATATATATATATATATATATATATATATATATATATATATATATATATATATATATATATATATATATATATATATATATATTGTATATATACATACCTGACATCTTTTGTGAGAAATATGGGAAGATAGTAGATTGCTGCATACCTGTCACCAAAGTAGGTGTAATTCATGCCAGAGAGAAATGGTTCGATAATGAGTGTAAAAGAGCTAAGGAGTGGAGAGACATATGCTGGAAAAGGGATAGAAGGAAAAAAACATAAATGCCTGGCAAACCTACAAAAGTGCAAGAGATGATTACCTAAGTAAAAGAAGAGAGGCAGAGAGAGACTATGAAAGGGACATCACCAGGAAGGCTAAAAAAAAATCCCAAGCTTTTCCACAGCTTTATCAGAGGAAAACTAAAGGTAAAAGAACAGGTTTTAAGGCCTAAGAGAGCGGATGGAAGCATCACTGAAACAGATGAAGAGATCTGCAAAGAATTGAACAAGGAGCTTCAGTCAGTATTTAAAGCAGAAAATACCCCACCCCCTCAGATCACACAGATGGAAGCTCATGGGCCGTTATTAGAGAACATCATTCTTTCAGCCACAGAGGTATGCAAAGCGCTAATGGAGTTATATGTCCATAAAGCTACAGGTCCTGATGATATATCCCCTCATGTGCTTAAAAATGCACACTCTCAATATCAGTGGCAGTAAGTATCATATTTAAAAAGTCATTGAAGTCAGGGGAGATTCCAAGATAATGGAAACATGCGAACGTGATACCTATTTTCAAAAAGGGAAGGAGGGATACGGCTCTAAACTATTGACCAGTTTCCTTGACCAGCATAGTTTGCAAAGTTATGGAGAAACTACTAAGGAAACATATCTCTCCTCACATGGAATCCTTCAACGTTTTCTCAGTGAGACAACATGGCTTCAGAAAAGGTAGATCAACAGTAACAAACTTATTAAAATTTTATGATGAGGTAAGCCGAATCTTACAGGAAAGAGAGGGCTGGGCAGATTGCATATTCCTAGACTTCCAAAAAGCATTTGACACTGTTCCACATGGGAGACTTAGTAAGAAGCTAAAAGCAATAACTAGAATAGGTGGAAATGTCTTAAAATAGATAAAAACTTTCTTAGAAGGAAGGGAACAGAGGGTTAGAGTAAGACACTTAGTGTCTGAATGGAAAAGAGTTAGTAGCGGAGTTCCACAGAGTTAATTTTTAGGGCCACTTTTGTTCCTTGTATATGTTAATGACCTACCAGAGTCTGTAAATTCATTCATGAATATGTTTGCATATGATGCAAAGATTGTGAAGAATGTAAGAAACGAGAACTTGTAGAGAACTTCAGGAGGATCTAAATAGTCTGCATGAGTGGTCAGAAAAGTGGCTAATGAACTACAATACTTCAAAAAACAAGGTAATGAGAATGGGTACAGGTGCAAGAAGGCCCAAGCTTGACTACTCGGTGGCTGGAGTACAACTTCAAGAGACAGAGAATGAGAGAGATCTAGGAGTAAACATACTAGCAGATTTGTCTCCAGAAATACATATAAATGGCATAGTAAGGGCAGCATATGCTTTCTTAGCAAATGTAAGGGTAGCCTTCAGGTACATGTATAAGGAAATGCTCAGAAATACTTATGTAACCTAGATGAGGCCAAAACTGGAACATGCTGCCCCCCCTTTTTTTCAAAGCACGTAGCTAAGCTTGAAAAAGTTCAAAGACATGCCATGAAACTGGTGCCAGAATTACGCAATTTCAGTTATGATGAGAAGCTGAAGAAATTAGACTTACCATCATTCGAAGCTAGAAGATTGAAGGGGGATATGGTGACAGTCTTCAAATTCCTTCATGGTTATGATAGAGTGGAGAGGGATCGATATTTTGATATGGCTGCCTCTAGAACTAGAGATTATAGTTTGAAGCTACGTAAGAAAACTTCTTTGCAGGATGTAAGGAAGTACTGAATATTTTTTAGTGTAAGAGTAGTTGATAATTGGAATTCACGAAGCGAGGAAGTAGTTAATGCTAATTCAATCCATAGTTTTAAGGACAGGTATGATAAGTATCACTAAGTACAAAATGGAACCGATCAGGAGACGGAAAGATATGAGTTTTGGGCTCTTTCCCTTAAGCACAATTAGGTAATCACAACACTTGCCATCTCTGTTTCTCCTTACTGTTTGTTTTCTTCATGACCAGGCCCGATGAGGGCAGATTTATTTATTTAATCCCCCCCCCCTATCATAGTGTTACAATTACATATATATATATATATATATATATATATATATATATATATATATATATATATATATATATATATATATATATATATATATATATATATATATTTCAAGACAGTTTATTTCTACGAACGTTATATAAGTGTTATTTTGCATATAGTTTCTTTTATTGTAACGTAAGTGCATGTATGCATACTATTAGACTTAGTGTGTGTATCTATTAATTTCTATCATGTATAATGCGTAGTTTATTATGGAGGCTGGCTGTAGAAGACTTGGAGAAAGGAGGCTAATGGATTTTAGCCATTAACCTTTCACCTCCTTGATAACGCTTATTGCATCGCCTGTTTAAACAAAGAACCGTTGTAAGCAAGTCATAACTCAAGTTAGTCCTAGTATCAAGGACCCCTACAAACGAGGGGAGTTTTGTCCGACTTTCTTGCAAAATGTTAGTTGTCCTCGTGAGATGCTACGAGACACTCATGTTTGTGACATAATGATAATGCGTGAAAGCAGTCGTAATTAATATTTATGAACTACATTTGCTACCGTGATCATTGACAGTGCATATACATTTAATAATGAGTAATTAGTTGTCCTCATGAGATGCTACGAGACACTCATGTTTACCATTATTACTGATGGTGCATATACGTTTAATAATGAGTAACTAGTTGTCCTCGTGAGATGCTACGAGACACTCATGTTTACCATGATTATTGATGGTGCATATACATTTAATAATGAGTAATCAGTTGTTCTCGTGAGGCGTTACGAGACACTCAAGTGGAAAACGCAGTAGAGACACGTAGATCAGAAGATATTCGAGTTTGATTCGGAGTCCCATGTTTGCTGACGACATCAGGGTTTTCCGGATAGATGAGTACAGATTTAACTTATTTCTAAGAATATTTATAACTACGTGTGAGGGACAGAATGAGTTCATTTAACTGAACACTCGTAGGTAGAATGTATGTTGGAAATTTTATTATTCTGTATGAGGAATTTTTAATTTAAGGTGAGGAGAGTTTATTTAAATATTCACATATCAGCAGTTCATAAACCCCCTTATAAAATATTTGCATGTATATCTATGCATGTAATATTAATTATATTTTCTTGGTAGAGGATTTAATTTTGAGATCGTGGTAGGCCTCTACTGAAGCCGTATCAGGATTTCCGAATTTAGGGGGTTATAAGATCGAAGGGTATTAACACACAGGAAATCCTCCACAGCTTTTGGTCCTTCGAACCGGATGAGAATTGGTGTGGTAATGGTGAAAATAGTGTACATTTTAGATAACCTCCCGCCTTGTAAGAAGTTAGTGTAAAACTCTACGGTTAAAATCGTCCACATTTCAGCGAAAAAAAGGAGGAGCATTGCATGTATTTGCATGAATATTGCGAATATAACTTTGAAATTTCAGTGGTTGTTGAAATAAATAAGAGAATATTTTTCCCGCTTGGATAAAGCGTTTCTCTATCTGTGTAAACGAAATATACTTTCGTAGTTGAGCGTCCATTAAGTAATTTGGTTATTAGTACCCAATTTCTGCTGGGTGAACAGTGGGTTTTAGGGATTTGTGTGTTTACATATTTCCCATTTAACGATGTCTAGAATGTCGTATTGATTCCTTTGTTTATGTAAATAAACAGAAGGTAGTGACCCACCTACTGCTAGAAGCACAGTGTCGTTTATTTGAGGATCAATGTGGTTTGCATTACACTTTCCATTTACTGTTGCTGATTTAACAGTGTCGTTTAATTGATTAAAAGTGTGTTTTACACTTTGAGGATTGGCGTCATAATTGACGGAATTAAATAACTGTATGTTATTATCTTGAGATTTTGGAAGATTGTCCTTTGCTACTCTTTACAGAGTGAATGTTTGTTGCATTGTGGATGCATAAAGAAGATCGTGGATTCTTTGATCATAAAATTGCATCAACTATTTTTGTTTGTTGTTTTATGTTCTATTTGCTTTCTCAATATGTCGGTTAAACCTGAAGCATTAAAACGCCTTCGGGAATTGGTTCAACGTGATTATGTTCAGTGTCAAACAGAACTTGCCAAAGATGATGAGACACTTATTGTTAATTATTTAGAAATATGTCATCATATGCTAACAGAAAGATTCGGAAGATATGCTAGGAAATATGAAGAATATGTCGAGAAGAAGCCTCTTAAAGGGGATTCTGAAGAGGAGAATACAGAACATGACAATCTAGCTGAAACAGTAAATGATATTAGCTTAGCTGTCCTAGAACGGATTCGTAAGTTAGGAACTATGAAGAGTACTAGAGCTCCTAGTTCCGACAGTTCAAGCCTCCCCAGTGGGCAACCCACACCTAAACTTCCTGTAGTAAAAATACCACAGTTCTCTGGAAACTATGATGAATGGAACGAGTTTTGGGATACGTTTGATAGTTTAGTACATAGTACTTCTATGTCAACTACGACAAAGTTTACCATCTTGAGAAATGCCCTTAAAGGAGATGCCAAAGACACCATAAAGGGATATCCTGTTGCTAGTGAGAGTTATGACGAATGCATTCAACAGCTACAAGCTGTTTATGCCAGCAAGGACAGGATTGTGCGAAATTTAATAAGGAAATTGGTAAAAATACCAACTCCCTCTTCTAATTATTCATCACTTTTTAAGTTCAAGCAGGAAGTAGAAGCCATTACTCGAAGCCTGAAAAATTATAGAGACATGGAAAACACTGATTGGGTGTTTTCAGAACTCGTGATGATGAAATTGCCTGAAGATGTTGAGAACTGGATTAGCATGAAATTAGACACAAAATATCCTACATTTGAAACCCTCTTGAAGGAACTGGGAAAATATGCATATCATATAGAAGGCAACAACACTAAAGATAACACAAAAGGAGAGATCCAAGCCTCACAGAGAGATGAGACTCAGTCCTATAAAAAGAATGTAGGTAGTTATGGTGCTGTTGCAAACAGAGAAAATAGTAAAATAGAATGTATATTCTGTGGTTGGCAAGGTCATAAGTCTGAATAGTGCAATAAAGTAGTAAGCATAAATGAATGCAGAGACAAATTAAGAGATAGTAACAAATGTCTGAGATGTACTCAGGCAGGGCATTATGCAAATATATGTTACAATCAGTTAAATTGTAATAAGTGTAAGAAAAATGGTCATCATGCAGCCTTGTGTTACAAACAAGATTCCAAATTTCGTAGAAGGTTTGAAGAGCCTACATTTCTGAATGAACAGTCAAGAAATGGTTCAAATATAGATGAGTCAAGCAATAAGCAATAACATTCTGACTCAGAAAAGGACAAGAAACATGTTGGTGTGATGACTATTAAGGCAGTACAAAGGCAAATGGTGAAGCCGAGTTCACCTTCATGTGCTCTGTCTACTGCAAGTGGAAAAATAAGCAGCTCAAAGGGAAATCTTTGGGTAAATACTAGGTTATTCTTTGATACAGGTTCCCAGTGTTCCTTTATAACTAAGGAATTAGCTGAAAGGCTTAAATTAAGCCCAGTAGATGAAATGTCTATTGGTATTGATGCATTCCGTTCTGAGACAAAGAAAGGAAGTTTTCCTGTTGTAAATGTAGTTATTGTT
>JAXCGZ010003259.1:15000-18405 GCA_037179515.1 Halocaridina rubra | reverse complement strand
TAATAATCGCTTACTAAATTACAAGGAGAGATTCCAATACCCAAAAAACTAGTGATCCATTCCAACCCTGGCTTGTTTATTTTCCTATATGTTGTATGAATTTGTGTGTGTGTGTTCATGCAATGAATATAGATATATGTATATTTTTGTGTATTCTTGCAGTATATATATATATATATATATATATATATATATATATATATATATATATATATATATATATATATATATATATATATATATATTTTATATATATATATATATATATATATATATATATATATATATATATATATATATATATATATATATATATATATATATATATATATATGTGTGTGTGTGTGTAGATATATATATATATATATATATATATATATATATATATATATATATATATATATATATATATATATATATATATATATATATATATATATATATATATATATATATATAAATAGATAAGTGGAAGGAGATATATATATATATATATATATATATATATATATATATATATATATATATATATATATATATATATATATATATAAACCGCAATTCCCTTTGGAAAGCTCCTAGGCGAATCAAAGCACTCATCCAGTTTAGGACTCTGGATTCACTTTTTCTACAAGAATCTCGTATCCTTGACTCTTAATTGGAGAAAGATACAAATGTGAGGGCACCCCTTGCCCTCTCACTCCTCCCCATTTAGTTGCCTTCGCCGACACGCACTATAATATAGAGGTGGTATCATTGTTCCCTGAGCTCTGGAAAGGATAAAAGAATTGCAGAGTAAGAAAGTAGATTGAATTATGGGGGGTAGAGGACGCTTTATTTTTCCCTTGGCTAGGACCCACCTATTGCATATAATCCCCCTTGTGTGAGAATTGACCGAGTCAAAGCGTAAACTCATTCAGTGGAATGCAAATTCACCCAAGTCATTCATTTTAGCTCCTTGGAGATAAAGGGTTGCCACGATTCACCTCCATAACAGTATTTTTGTCATCCACAGGGTAAGCGGGCAAAGGTCTTCCTCATGAAAGTCTTTCTTTGATCTAAAAGTCGTACTTTGGAAGGTCATATTGGGGAAAACAATTGACAGACATCGATTATACCCCAAAATTAGTTGTAATGGGTGATTGGTAGTTGTAGGAGATGTGAGAGAGAGTGTGGGCTGAGGATGACGTTAGGAGGAAGAGAAAGAGGGAGAGATGAGTAAGAGAAGGAGGTGGAGGAGGATGAGGAGGAGAAGAGATAGTTTGATGAAGATGACTAGGAGAGGAAAGAGAGAGGAAGATGACAAGAGGGAAGAGAAAGCTTTGCATGAGTGAGAGATAGCGAGGAAGAAGAGGAGAAATGGGGAAGATGATGGAAAAAAAGGAGGAAAAGACAAGAGGACGAATAGATTAGTGTAGGAGGAAGAAGAGAAAAAAGAATATTAAAGAGGAAGAAAAAGAGAGAGGCAAGAGTAGGAGGAGGCAGGGTTAGGAGGATAGTGGTTGATGAGATGGAAGGAGAGAAAGAGGACGACTAAAAATGAGCTAAAGGAGAAAGAGGAATAGTTAAGAGACGGTAGAGGAAAATAGGATGATCAAGGAGAAAGAAGAGAGGGAAGAGGGAAATTTAAGAGTAGGAGAGTAAAGTGAAAAGATCATGAGGAGGAAGAGGAGAAAGAGGGAGGTTAAGAAGTAGAATAAGGAAGTTAAGAAGTAGATTGAGGAAGATGAATTGGAGGATAAGGAGAAAGAGGGAGATTGAGGAGAAGTAATAGAGAAATGTAAAGATATAGGAGGAAGAGGAGAAAGAAAGAGCTTGAGAAGAGGTAGGAGATTAAAGGAGTAAAAGGAGAAACAGAGAGGTTGAGAAGCAATAAGATGAGAATTGAGAATGTTTAGGAGGAGAAAGAGGGAGGTTGAGAAGGCGTAGAAGAGAAAGAGAAGTATAGGAGGAGGAAGAGGGTAGAAATAAAAAGGATGAGAAGTAGTTGGAGAATAAAAATTGAAAATTTAGGCAGAGAAAGAGAGGAGGAGGAGGAGGAAGTATAATACCTCATTTTATGAAATAATAGCTGTTGGTTTTTAAAAAATGAAATTCCCCCCTAATTAGAACTAGTCTAAGAACTAAGAGTGTTGACTGTGATTATAACCTGCAGTGTAGGAAGGCTCATGAAATACTAGGAGGAGGAGGATGGAGAAGGAGGAGGAAGAGGAGGAGGCTTTAGAAAAAGAGGAAGAAGTTGAAAAGGAAAAAGATAAAAGAAGACATAAGGCAGGTCAGTGCAGTACACAGAATACAAAATAGAGCTTTAGAAGATTAGGAATAAGAAGCGACGAACAAGTGGGAAAAAGATCAGATCAGCTGATATGATGATGAAGACAAAAATTATATTGAGGTAGAAAGAAGACACAAAGAGGGAAATGCAGAATACAAACAAAGGCTTAAGAAGTCAAGGAATAAGGAAAAATTAAGTATTTGGAAGAAGATATGATATAGATAAGTGTAATAATAAAGAAAAAGAGATACAGAACGTATCTAAGCCTGAAATTGAAGAAGTTGAGGTGGTGAAGGATAATGAAGTGATATGACGGAAATGACTTAAAAAGACACAAAAAGCTACTCATCATTTATGAAAGTAAAGAAAAATCAGAAAAAGAGAAAAGACAAGAGATTTTGCAGTCCAGTGAGATGAAGAGGAACTTGTAAGGATTACATAGTCCAGATATTAAGGAAATATCCTAGAGAAGTACAAAATATAACTATTCTTAACCTAAAAAGCTGAGGGCAAAAAAAGGAAATCAAGCAACTCAATATAAGGTAAAAGATTAAAAAATATATAAGATTATCTTGGCCTAAGAATTTGAGAAGGAATGGGGGAGATGAAAGGAGAAGGTTAAAAAAAAAAGAGGTCCTTAACAAAAAAAAAAAAAAAAAAACTACTGGGACTTAAGAAAATTAGGAAGGAGAAATTAAACAACTCAGTATTACCAATGAGATAAAATAGGAAGTATACAAAACACACATAAAAAAAGAAACAATATACATAGTCCTTTGCCCACTCCCTTTGCCCCAGGGGGTTTTACCAAACACCCTCACAGCGTTTGGTGGACCCGAGGCCTCCTTCTTTGCCCATCCTCGTGAGAAGAAGATTTAATGACGGCCTCACGACTGAAAAGATGTGTTTTCCAGCTACACGATTTTTTTCATCGGCTAGTTGCTCTCTGGAATGAAGCTTCGGGGGCCTTTGCCAGGTAATATTACCTTACAAATAGTCTTTATACATTTTTTCATTCTTTTTTTTTATCTTTCTCATTCGCAGTTACAACACGATGTGTAAACTTTAAATAGTTCTTTAATGGATTTTGTGTCCGAAGTCATTAGTTTTATTGTGCCTCGCTTTTAATC
>JAXCGZ010003259.1:2500-5000 GCA_037179515.1 Halocaridina rubra | reverse complement strand
TATTCTCAAAGCAGATTTGAGTGTAATTGAATTTGTATGCTGGAAAATCTACAAATGACTATCACTAAAATGAATTTTATAATTTCTGTTACTGAAACAAATTTCATAATTACTACCACGAAAATGAATGTTCATTTTCACTGCCACATTCTTCTGCCCAAACAGAAGCTATTAAAAAAATAACACACACTTTCTCTCTTGAACATCTCTCCAACACATCCTCTAGCCTCTGGTCATATCATAGAAACAGCAAAGGACCTCCGCCTTCAGGAGGCGGAAGGGTGTTTTGACATTCGAAGAACAACCACATCAAATGTTTGTTGATAATGGACTGGAAAGAGAACACTCACCTCCAGGACATTGGAGAAATTTTGTGGGAAAAAAAAATGGAAGATCACGAAAAGAATGTGCGAAAGGAAGGGAAGAAAATGTTTAATGGTTAAAATTTATAGGATTTGACATTCGAAAGCAGGTTTGTGCTAAATAGAAATCAGCCTATTTACAAACCAAATGCCAGAGATATTTACACACACACACACACACACACACACACACACACACACACACACACACACACACACACACACACACACACACACACACACACACACACACACACATACATACATATATATATATATATATATATATATATATATATATATATATATATATATATATATATATATATATATAGTGTGTGTGTGTGTGTGTGTGTGTGTGTGTGTGTGTGTGTGTGTGTGTGTGTGTGTGTGTGTGTGTGTGTGTGTGTGTGTGTGTGTGTGTGTGTTTCGTGCAAATGTGACTGAAGCCCTCTCCTGATCCGGTGCTCATGTCTCCAAGGCAAAATCGTTGCTATTTCTAATAATTATCATATATAAACAAAGATTATTAACAAGAGAAATGAAAAATTGCCCAACATAAAATTTCTTGTAAACAATAGAATTTATTGTTATATTTACTTCGTAGTACGTATGCCACGACAATCGTGTGACAGTGATACACTATTATAGACTTTAAGCCATTGTATTCTTTGCATCTACAGTAGCACTATCCTTACCGATGAAACAAGATGGTGTAATCCATAATGTAACTTGTGTCATGATATTACATTACTTCACCGCGTTGTCTTCTGAACAGGGGGAAAATAATGTCCAGGAGATAGAGATGCTAACGCTTCTATTCTTGATCAGCTGACAGAGTCAACGCTGGTTGTTCTGTCTAGACATGTGTGCAGGACTAGGAACGAAGTGGCTGACCATCTTGACTGAATGAAGAGGAATGTGAAGAAGTGAGACTTTTGATAGAAAATTCTTTAGGGAAAACTTGACATAGAATTTTATCACTGTCACATAGTACTCGTATATTCTACTCCAATTTACAGGGAGTTGTAAGAAAATACACCTACGGCCGTAGCGCATTCAAGTGGTATAATAACTGCAAAATAAACCATGCAAGATAGTGCTCTCTTCCAGTATAACAAGTAGTCCGGATATATTTGTGAATATTGAACATAGTTCTCTAGATAATGTTACCTTCTGTGATGAAGCATGATTGCACCTTATCAAATATGTAAACTGCATAAGAAGTCCTAAAACATATATCTATATATAAAACCATGTGATGAAGTTGTGGGGGGTAAACCAGCTGCGGCTGTCGGACCTTATTGTAGAATATCCTTGTGGGTGACACATGCAGGGTGGAAGGGGGGGAAGGCGTGTCAACCCTTTATCCCCAAGGAGCTGAGAGGAAAGGTTGAGGTGTGTGTTGATCGTGGTGAATGCGCGTTTCTTGGCTCGGCCACCCCCTTTACAAGGGGGAATGAATCATGTGTATATGTATATATGTATAAAGCATGTAAACTGCTAGAACAGTACTAGAATATTTATCCTTATACAGAGCATATAAAGTTTCAGAACAGTAGAACAGTTATAGAAAGTATGTCTATATACAAAGGCCATTATTCCTCTTATAAGAGTTGGCTGAGTCGAAGCAAAAATCATGACTCTTAGTGGAATGATATTACAAAGTAGGGAATTCCTAGCCCCCCTTGCTCCGCCATATTTAGTCGACTTTTACAACACGTACTAGAATACGGTGTTGTGAAAGCCCATTAATACTCATTTCTTGAAACACCCTTGCATCCACAGCCACCTGGAGTACTGTATAGTACATTGTTAGCAGTCGGCGTGTGGTGGATCCAAGTTCTATCTTATTAAGTCCACAGAAAATGGTAATGTTAACTGGGCTATATTCACCCACTTCGTTTCTTGACATAGAAAAACATAAGTGCTAGTTACAGCAAAACGACACAACACCTCTCGTCTAGCGAGGGGGGGGGAAATATATATATATATATATATATATATATATATATATATATATATATATATATATATATATATATATATATATATATATATATATATATATATATATATATATATATATATATATATATATATATATATATAGGCGATTTGCAGGATTTATTTTTTTT
>JAXCGZ010003258.1:15000-18443 GCA_037179515.1 Halocaridina rubra | reverse complement strand
ATGTAGCAGTGGGAAAAGATGTATAAATGATGAAGTTCACTCACTGATTTACTTTGTAGTTAGGTTTGATTTAGGAACAAAAACAGATCTTGTTAGTTCAATTACATGTCTACTTATAAGTTACTTTTACTTTTAGAAGAATAACCATTGTACAAAAATGGAAATAAATGTTTGTTTGTTTGTTTGTTGTACAATGTAAGGTCAAGAAAATCGTTGTTCTTTAGCCACGCCCATAACCCCATACTTTCCTCTTGTGATATATGGCCCGATATCTTAAGCAGTGTAAACCTAGGCTACCATATTGTTAGTTAGCTAGACACACACAAATGGATTTCATAAACGCATCTGACGCGGTTCTGTGTATAGGTAGGATCCCGTACGGGATCCAAGTGAAGAGAGATGTGTTTGCTGAGTAATTTCTCCATACCTTTGCAAACTATGCTTGCCAAGAAAACAGGTCTATGGTTTGGAGGTGTGTCTCTCCTTCCCTTTATAAGACAGGCACAACGTTCGCTTGTTTCCAGCATCTTGGAATCTCCACAGAATTTCATTTTTTTATTCATGATTGTGACACCAGGACGCCCCCCCCCCGAAAAAAAGACATCCCTCATCGGGCCTGGACACGATTAATACATAAAGAGAAACAGAGATGGAGAGTGTTGTGATTTTTTTTTATTTATTCAGATAACTGTACATGGGGACATGTGCACATGGGCACTCCCAGTCATATTGCAGTTGATAAACAGTACAATCTATTTGGTTATGTATAGATAACATATTAATAGAATTTGCAATTAATTTTAAATATTATAGCAAGTAATTAATAACAATATATAGTGTAATAATTGAAGACTAATTGAAGAGTAATAATTGTAACAATATTTTCAATAGCCCTTGTTGAGTGCTATCATTTAAGTTACATTTCACTTTTCAACAGTACTACTGCAGACACTTTGAAGCAGATATAGAATAACAATTTTCAGGTTAGAATAATAAGTAGGTACATATATATATGCATGCATTAATTAGATGAGCAATAGAAACACCACTGGGGCTTCATAGCCATACATATCAAGGAGAGAGAGAGAGAGAGAGAGAGAGAGAGAGAGAGAGAGAGAGAGAGAGAGAGAGAGAGAGAGAGAGAGAGAGAGAGAGAGTTTGTGGTATTCATTTCAGCAAAAGGAGTTATTCGTCCTTACCACAGATAAAGACGAATACATGCATACTCATACACATCATTGTCATCTGAGCGTAACACAGCAAAGGAATGTGCATGTAATTAATCGCATATACGTACACATATAAACCTGAACATACATACATACATACACATAAACACAGTGCCATATAATGGAAGATAAATTTGGAAGGAAAAGAAAGAGAAAGACTAAAAGCCCTTCCCCTTCTCTACCCTTCAAATTATGTACATGAGAGAGAATTTCGTCAATTAATCCATTATCACTATTATCACAACTATTGCTACCACCATCATGATTTTTATTACCATTATTATTATTATTATTATTATTATTATTATTATTATTATTATTATGATTATTATTATGATTATAATTACTATTGTTGTGACTTGTCAGAAATTAATTAATGCATAATTCTGCGGATAAAGGTAGAGCACAGTTCTAAAGACATTCATTGTCAGGTCCCGTAGATTAAAGAGCATGTAATTTTATCAACGCTCTACCTGTATGTGTGTGTGTATGCATGTATGTTTGTATATATGTCTGCATGTATCCATGTACGTATGTATTGTTGGATGCATGCATGTCTATATATAAATGTATGTATATATGTGTGCATGCTTGGACGCATGTCTTTCTGTCTGTCTACATGTATATATGTATGCATATCTATCTGTCTAAGTGTCTGTCAGTATACATGCATGCATGTATGTATGTATGTATGCATGTATATATTTATGTATTTATGTTAATGTTCCTTATTAAATTCCCCTAAACATAACAAACACATGGGGAATTTATATACAATTTTATTTCAGTGAATTCTTGTTGAAGTGGTTTCTATTGAAATAATAAATATATGCGGGTTAGAGAGGCCAAGCCACGTCTAATCTCTTCAGATTTTGTTTATTTATTTATTTATTTATTTTTATTCATTTATTTTTTATTCAGATGTCGCTGTGGGCCATACATTTATATTCTTTTTTATTCACATTAGCCATTTATATATATATATATATATATATATATATATATATATATATATATATATATATATATATATATATATATATATATATATATATATATATATATATATATATTAATAACACTGAACTGTTAACATACAGTCTAAAATGGAAGGAAAAGCCCATTAAATAAAACGACGAATATATATATATATATATATATATATATATATATATATATATATATATATATATATATATATATATATATATATATATATATATATATATATATATATATATTTATATAAAGTACTTATTAATTTCGTGACCTAAGCTTTTCCTTCCATATATATATATATATATATATATATATATATATATATATATATATATATATATATATATATATATATATATATATATATATATATATATATATATATATATATATATATATTATATATATGGAAGGAAAAGCCCATTAAATAAAACAACGAATATATATATATATATATATATATATATATATATATATATATATATATATATATATATATATATATATATATATATATATATATAAAGTACTTATTAATTTCGTGAACTAAGCTGGTCACCTTCTCAAGGTGAGAAGGTGACCAGCTTAGGTCACGAAATTAATAAGTACTTTATATATATATATATATATATATATATATATATATATATATATATATATATATATATATATATATATATATATATATATATATATTCGTTGTTTTATTTAATAGGCTTTTCCTTCCATCTTAGACTGTATGTTAACAGTTCAGTGTTATTAATATATATATATATATATATATATATATATATATATATATATATATATATATATATATATATATATATATATATATATATATATATATATATATATATATATATATATATATATATATATATATATATTATATATATATATATATAAAAGCACGCACACACACACACACACACACACACACACACACACACATATACACACACACACACACACACACTCATATATATATTTATCCACAATGAATCTGCTGTAGTTGCTTAGTTGGTATAATGGCTTGCGACGCGAGTTCGAGTACCTTGAGGGTCACAATAGTTTTTCGTGGATAGTGGTATATATGTGTGTGTCGGTGTGGATGTGTGTGTGTTGTGGGTGTATTTGTGTGGGGGGGGGGGGCTGGCCTTTATACTACTTCTAAATACTTAACGGCATTCTTGTTTTTTTTAATTCTAAGCT
>JAXCGZ010003258.1:0-12500 GCA_037179515.1 Halocaridina rubra | reverse complement strand
ATACATATAGTTAATTTAAATGTAGCTTTTATAATAAAAATAATAATCCTGTAATAATACTGTGATAAACATGTAATTAAACTAATAAATAAGAGGGTTAGACATATAGTTAAATTAAATGTAGCTTTCATAGAAAATAATAATGCTGTAATAAAAATGTTAACAATAATGTTAATAATAAAGTAGTAATAGTAATACTAGATACAGTGTTGTTATTATCGGCATCACTTCCATATTTGTTTTCCATACAATGAGAATAATTAGTTCTTAACGAGCAGCACCTATTTGTCCAAAAGAAAACTGTATAGTTTGCCTTTAAAAGCTGTGAAGGAGGTTGCATTTTTAAGATGCTCTGGAATATTGTTCCAGAGTGTTGGCCCTTTGATAGTGATCATCTTTGAACCTGCTTCTTTGTTTGTTCTGTGAATAAAGCTCACTGCTCTATCTAGTGTTGGTTCCCCTTATATCCCTGACTGTTTTTAACTCAAATAGCCAGCTAGGCTAATGATGGTCCAAAATTTTGAATACAAAACATAAATAGCATAAGCGACCTTGTTTTCTGCCCGCAGCCACCCAAGTTTATTGAGAGCTGGTGTGATGTGGTCATATTTTCTTATTCCTCCCAGGGCAACTCAAGCTGCAAAATTAATAAGCTTCTGTATTCTGTTTAACTGAGTCTTAGTGGTAGCTCCCCAAACAGTTGTACAGTAATTAATGTGACTTAGGGCTAGAGATTCAACAACAGTTATTCGAGTGGTAGTCTCAAAATTGTCTTTTATATGTGATAAGTACATTAATGTTCCTGTAACCTTTTTGCATACTTTATCTATGTGGGAATCAAACATGTAGTTATCAAAGTGAATTCCAAAGTTTTTGACTGTTTTGCTAGGTGTGATAATATTGTCGCAAAAATTAATTGTTGTGTTTTCTGGAATTTGTGCCATATGGAACCTTGAACCAATAAAGAAAACTTTACTTATGTAATAAAGAGAATAATGTAGATGATATTGCAAAAAGAAGAGTAAAATAATTAACTGATAGCTTCGGAAAAATACAGATGTCAATATGATCAGAGCTGTTGACAGGCCTGGCATTTACTGGACGACATATATTTTTTTTAGGCAGGTATGATATATATATATATATATATATATATATATATATATATATATATATATATATATATATATATATATATATATATTCCCCCTGAGAGAGGGGGATAGAATACATCCTTCGTGTTCCCCTGCGTGTCGTAAGAATCAACTAAATGGGGTGGAGCGAGGGGACTGGGAATTTCCTTCTTTGTATTTTTTCTTCCCAAAGGGTCAAGAGTATTGCCTTGACCAAGCCACTACTTACATGAGAAAAAATGACATATATATATATATATATATATATATATATATATATATATATATATATATATATATATATATATATATATATATATATATATATATATATTTATAGATAGATAGATAGATAGATAGATAGATTATACGAGGGATTGAGTGCAAAATCCAGTGTCAGAAGCTGTAAGAGTGAGATGCTGTTGTCTGAATAATGGTTTGTGGCCTCTGCAGAGATGATGACACAGGCTTTAAATTCAGCAGAACGCCACCCACTTGCCATACAGGCACAGCAATGGCAATTGACTTGTGATAAATAATTTCTGGCTTTCAGCTACTAAATACAATTTTAAATGACTGAGGGATAGGCAGGCAGGCGAGCAAGTAGAGACATACAGACAGACGCAAAGACAGATAAGATTAATTAAGCTAATTATAACCCAACAGATTCAGAGAAGAAGCTATGTCAGTTAGTGTCAGAATTTGAAATGGTGTGTGAGAGAAGGAAGTTGAGAGTGAAAGTGGGAAAGAGTAAGGTTATAAGGTGTACAAGAAATTAGGATGGTGCTGGATTGAATGTTATAAAGAATGGAGAGACACTTGAGGAAGTTGATTGGTTTAAGTATTTAGGCTCGGTTATAGCTGCAAATGGTGGAATGGAAGCAGATGTGTGTCACAGAGTGAATGAAGGATGTAAAGTGTTGGGTGCATTGAAAGGAGTGATGAAGAATAGAGGGTTGGAAATGAATGTTAAGAAAGTTTTGTATGAGAAAGTGGTTGTGCCAACTGTGATGTATGGATCAGAGTTATGGGGTATGAAAGTAAGTGAGAGACGGAAACTAAATGTGTTTGAGATGAAATGCCTGAGGAGTATGATTGGTGTATCTCGATTGGATAGGCTTAGGAATGAAGTGGTAAGAGCAAGAACGGGTGTGAGGAGAGAAATTGCAGCCAGAGTAGATATGAATGTTCTGAGATGGTTTGGCCATGTGGAAAGGATGGATGATGAAAAACTGCTAAAAAAGGTAATGAATGCAAGAGTTGATGGGAGAAATGCTAGAGGGAGGCCTAGGTTTGGATGGATGGAGTAAGGAGAGCCCTGAATGATAGGAGGATGGATGTGAGGGAAGCAAGTGAACGTGCTAGGAATAGGAATGTGTGGCGAGCGATTGTGACGCAGCTCTGATGGGCATCTGCTGTTACCATGGGGCTGCATCTTACAGAGGTAGCCCTGTGGTAGTAGCAGTAGGGAAGTTGGCATTTATGAAGCGACACAGGTTGTGGAAGAGCCGGGAGGATGGGCTGTGGCACTCCAGCAGTGCCATCTGAACGGTCCCTAGCTCCCTTGTCATTGCCCATAGAGCAGAGTAATCCCCTTATTGTTTCTTTTTTTATGTCGGCTACCTCACAATTGGGAGGTAGCCAAGGTAGATAGATAGATGACCCAACTAATTTTGAGGGAGATTCTTCTCGTTGTATTATTATATGAAAAAAAGGAGTAAAACTTTTTTCGCATTTAATTCAACTCCGAGATAGAATGCGTTCATCCCTAGTGTAGCAGATTAAAGCTTTAAGGTGCGTTTCCCTTTTAAGACCTTCTGTGTTGTAGTTGGTAGCGCCTTGGCTTAGTAATTATGTGTCCCAGGTTTAAGTCCCGGTTAGAGTAAAAATTATATATATATATATATATATATATATATATATATATATATATATATATATATATATATGTGTGTGTGTGTGTGTGTGTGTGTGTGTGTGTGTGTGTGTGTGTGTGTGTGTAGAGGTGACTTCCTAAAACCGCCATTGTATGTCTCAAATACACCACATGAAATGGGGTGGGCTCAGATTGGAGCATGGGGATTGAGATTGGATGACCTTCCTAACGTCCCTCGATGGCTTAAATCCGCGGTAATCCTATTACTGAGCTACCGCACCCCCCCCCCCTTTATAGGTGTCCTAAGGCTTCCCTTCCCCCCAAAAATAAACCTTCACGATTTCGGACAATGATAAGTGCTCCTCTTTGGATCTTCATTGTGCCAGAAACTTGAATGATGTCTGTCTTAACGTCCCTCAAACTTGTCATCTCATTGTACAATGTCTCTGCCCCCCCCCCCCCATCTCTCTTCTACCAACACTTCCTTAACCTGCAGAATATATATTCACTTACATTTGTAAAGATATTGTTAAGACTAAACTTAAGCGTGAGAATAATGAGCATTGTTCTAATATCCTGAAATGTACACCCGTTACAGTCCCTTCCAAACTAAATGTGCAGATTTTTGCTGTTTTGTTGAAAATATTAACGAAGAAGCAGACCGTTGATTCCTTTAAAAAGGAGTTTGACATGGGCTTTGTTCATTGCTAATGACGCTAACTTTAAGTTTTACCTTATTAAATGTTTCCTCGAGCTTTAGTGAATAGAGTCCTTGTCTTCTTCTTGTATTATGTCCCAACTATTATTATTTTTTTTTTTTACCTGTTGTCATTCAAGCGTTGCGACAGCAATTGTTCCTCACTCGCTGGTGTCACAGCTATTTCACTTCCGAAATAGCGAAGCTTCAGTTATGTTTCCACTAAGGTTGAGGTGTATTACAAAGACCCTTGTCTGTGTGTAAGTGTGTATGTCTGTCTGCTTGTGTGTTTGTATCTGTCTATAGAGCCAAGTTAATTTCCATAATTATATGCTTATACATCTCAAGGTGTTTCTGACAAAAAGTACCTCGGCTGCACGTTGTCTGGATAACATCTAGTAGTATTGAGTATGAGTCCTCAGGTTGGTTTGTACAGCATTTCTTTTGCTAAAATGAAGTCGGAATAATACTGAGTGGATAATATCGTTCTCCATTTAATAGGCCCAATTAGCTCAACGGGATATATATATATATATATATATATATATATATATATATATATATATATATATATATATATATATATATATATATATATATATATATATATATATATATATCCGTTTAAGCTTCTGAATCAAAATAGTTCAACGGCATCAGTACCTGGCTAATACTCAGGAGGTTCCGAGTTCGAATCCCCATGGTAGTAAGTATACCTTGGGTTAAGAAGGAAAGGTTAGTTGTATAACTAAGCAGGTAGTCCATATCATCTAGGCTTGTTAATTGAGTACACCGGTCGAGAAGTAGAAGGCTTAAATGAATATACCTGACGGATGACAAAGTCCAATGAGGCACTCACCAATCGCTATCAGTGTCAGAGGATCTAACACCAGAGATGACAATGTTTAATTCGAATAAATAGATATTTAACCTCTGACCCCCAACCCATTACCAACGAGCACTTGGCACCATCTGCCAAGAGAACGAGAAGCAAAAGCTGTGACAGAACTGTGGCACCTAACCAATAATTAACATTCATCAATATTTCCATTATTATTTACACAGTTATGAGGAATGGGTCCACAAGTGAGACTTTTTCATTTAAGACTTGCCGAGGTTATGGAAAAAAAAAAAAGGTGTTCAAAGATGTCTTTAGATCATGGTTGTCATGTTGATATTTTTATTTTTTTTTAATCTTTGTCAAAGTCTGCGTTGTTTTGCTCTGAGTATATGTAGCAAGAGGGGACGTACAGTTTGTCAGTATATAAAAAAAATACTGTAGTTGTATGTTATGAGGCAAAGATATACTGTGAGTGACTATATTTTGATATCCTTTTCATGCAGGTCACCCTCTCCTTAGAGCAATTATTGTTATTTTCTCACATTCTCTCTGGCCCTGAGGAAAATTCATTCGTGGTAATTCACCAGTGGTTAGAAGCAGTTGAAGCGTGCATATATATCTATATCTGTTTATATATATATATATATATATATATATATATATATATATATATATATATATATATATATATATATATATATATATATATATATATATATATATATATATATAGATAGATAGATAGATAGATAGATAGATAGATATAGATATAAACATTTCTGAATATTAATCATCCTCTTTATATATAAAGAAATGAATCTCTGTAAAATATCTGTGCATGAAATTTATGGCTGGATCCCAATGTGTAAGAGAGCGTGATAAAGAGAATCATATTGTTTGCAACTTTTTGAATTAAAATTATCAATGAATCTGTACTTAGTGAGAAATAAAACGTTGTTATATTTCTGTGACTCAAAAAGTGTCCATCTTTAACTTAGATCTTTGAAACCCTCTCATGGAAGACACATGCATCCAGTCTATTAAGGATCTCTGACATGCCTTGATAAAGAAAGTATTTTTTCTTGGGTATATGTTTATGTTGGAATGACTAGTAATATAAGTGCTGACAAAAATACACATATGACTTTTTCTATCTGTAAGCATTTTTGTTCAATTGAATAGAATAATAATAATAATGATAATAATACAAATAATAATCATAATAATAATAATAATAATAATAATAATAATAATAATAATAATAATTTATTATTATTATTATTATTATTATTATTTGTATTATTATTATTATTATTATTATTATTATTATTATTATTATTATTATTATTATTATTATTATTATTATTATTACTATCATTATTATTTGTATTATTATCATTATTATCAATATAAGCGTGGCTTACTGTGTGTAATGCGCATGAATATGTATGCACACACATTTTAAATAGGATTTGTGCTGATAAAAGTGCATCAGCTGTGTTTATCATATTTTTTATTTATTTCAATGATATTGTGTATGTAGCACTTTTAAATAAGACAATAAAACCCATTTATGCAGCTTAGGGAGTACCTGTGTACATGACCTCATGTAAGGGCTTTAGCAATAAATAATCTGTTTTAACTCTTATTCCTAGTAAGAAAGTCATGAGTTAGATTCTAGAAGATATTTAGTAAAATGTCTGGAAACTGCTGTAGCACAGTGGTTAGAGGAAGGGATAAAACCGATTTTATTTAAAGATCATACGTGGGACATTCACACAGGCATTCCCTAAGCTTCACAAATGGGTTATTACTGTCTCATATAGCAGTGCTAATCTTTATTCCCTTGCCCCAACCGTGGCCACCCCCATTATGGGGATTACTAATGACACACAAAGCGACCAATAACAATTTGGTGAACTGATTATTCGCCAGAATCTCTTTGGCTGTTATCACACCAAAGTGGCACGTCGCACGTGGCATGCCACGTGGCACACCAGTTGAAAACGAACATCGAAAATATATGAAACCTTTCACACAGAAGTGGCGTGACACGTTCCATGTACCACATGCGATTTGCGACGCAAGTCGCACGTGGCACATAAGACGTGGCACGCCACGTCTGTTTGAAAGGTTTTATATATTTCCTAATTTTCGTGTTCAACTGGTGTGCCACGTGGCATGCCACGTGCGACGTGCTACTTTGGTGTGAAAGCGACCTTAGTGGAGATATTTAGTATAAGTTCGTGGTATCCATCAATTAGTAGTCCACGTCAACGCAGCAAGCTACTTGGATATACCTTCGTAACCCTCTGTAGACAATGGTGGAACAAGATCTGAAAGAGCTCGGACTTTACTATGAACAATAAAATAACCCTGTAATTCTCCTTTAAAAGAGAGAGAGAGAGAGAGAGAGAGAGAGAGAGAGAGAGAGAGAGAGAGAGAGAGAGAGAGAGAGAGAGAGAGAGAGAGAGAGAGAGAGAGAGCCTTTACTGACAGTCATGAGAACAGGACTAATGCCCTGGAGAAGTTCCTTTTGTCAAAGAGGATATCCTTATATAACCTCGTAGAGATTCCCTTTGGATATAAAGAACGAAAACAACTCTACTTGGGAGGTCAATAGGGAGAGAGAGAGAGAGAGAGAGAGAGAGAGAGAGAGAGAGAGAGAGAGAGAGAGAGAGAGAGAGAGAGAGAGAGAGAGAGAGAGAGAGAAACTACATGACATAATGAAAATGTAGAATTTTCATTAACCAATTTTTTTCTTTTAATTTTTATAATTTCATTTTCAGTATTACTTGCTAGTCCAAATTGGAAATGAACTATTATTATTATTATTATTATCATTATTATTATTATTATTATTATTATTATTATTATTATTATTATTATTATTATTATCTTACTTCATCTTTTCACCACTTTGAAGTATATTTATGAGAGAATTGTGGCTTCCTTTGCACTGTAGTCTCTGTCATCTTAGAAGACAAAGTGAGCACACCATCAAGTTGCACTTGTAACTTGCATAATTGCAAGTTACACGTATGACTGCAGTGCCACTTGATGCCATTTAGAGAGTGCCAACTTGAACATGTCACCTTGTATCGCCTTTAGAACAACTTTTATTGAAAGGAAGTTCTTAACTTTATTTATGAAGTATCTTTGATCACTCAAGTAGACCACTGAATACCTTAACTGATCTATGGAGCCATTAGTGGAACATTGCCATCCGAAAGCGAGGCTTCCATATCCACAGTAATACCCGCCATGGCTCTCTTCACCTAATATAAGTGTATTTACTCAGTAAATAATCAACATTCCTTGCACAAATCATTTGTGCTTAGGCCTCCACACCTCAAGATTAAAACAAAATAAAGAGTTAAAAAATGAGCCTATGTCTTACAATGACGTCATTGATGACAATACATACCTACCTTTGTATGGCTAGTGACACCAGCGTTGACAACACAATGGCAGGAAGAGCATTTGATGACATCTGATGACTGACAGTCTAAGAGTGTGGTTCTCAAGGAGTAGGCCGTGATTTTTTTTGGGGGGGGGGTTCAAAAGATATTCTCTTTATATGGTAAGTAATTGGAATAGGTGTATGTATCCCGAAATTTATTGAATAGATTTTACTAAGAAAGCTATAAAAATAATTCATTAACTGTTAATATTATTTTATTTATCCTATTTAGGCAAAATTATAGCAATAATCTGTTTAGAGAGTAACTGATCTGCAAATCGCTTCAAGTTCCAGAATTATTGTTCTAGATCTACTAATTTATACTTTGGCTTATATTATTCTGCGATTTTTTTGTTTCATCATTATCAAATAAGAGAAGAGGTCCACGATTTTGTTTTTAGTTTGGCTGGTGATCCGTGGCCCAGAAGATGTTGAGAATCACCTGTCTGAAACAAGTGGACAGGCTTTTTCCTCCTGCGAAAGACAATGTTTATATATTCTCACACAACGTCACCTAAAAAGTCACCAGATATATATTTACTTTTTCCTTTTTGGTTTGTGTATACACACACACACACACACACATGGTCAAGTTTTTAAGTTAAGATGTGTGTTACCAGAAAAGAGATAAACTGAGTCACTAAATAGCACTTATATGGAGATATAAAAATTCAGTGTGAAGCTTAATTAAAAGTTTTTCTCTTTTTTTTTCCACTTTCTCGTCTTCTTTCTATATTCTGTGAGACGGAGAACATAAAAATGACGCCATCTCTGTCCCAAACCTCTCCCATCCATGGGTCGGTAGGAGGGGTAGCCATCAGAAGACTCAAACAGAAAATCAAGAATTTAGAGGAAATGGTTATAAGCCTTGATGATAAAATTCAGAATATGGATGGAGAAATGAAAGAGAATGAAACACTCGGAGAGCAAATAAGATCTTTGGAGGAAACAAATAAAGCACAAGGGCAGGAGAGAAAGAAACTAGAAAAAAGAATAAAGAAGCTGGAAGGGGAAAAGAGTCAACTAGAATCTAGAATTTCTAAACAAGAAGATAAAAACAAACAGCTGAATGACAACCTAAAGGAATTAGATGTTAGTTCACTGCTCTCTTCTGAGAGAGACGAGATTGCTGCTTGGAATGTCCAGATTAAGGAAAACATTGAACAGTTCAGAAAAGAGTTCCAGGAGCTGAATATGGAAAATGATGCCATGAAAACTTCCTTTGCTGGTGCACTAAAGGGGAATGTGGCAGTAAAAGAGGCTGTAAAGGTGGTGGCACTGGAAAACATACAAACAGTTGACTATAAAGAGACAGTAATCGAAAAAATGAAAGACGTTGTGATGGAAAGGGCAAACCCACTCATCAGACAGGCACTTGATAAGGAGAAGACAGTGGTAATCTCAGGCATAAGCGAGTCCCAGGAGCCAACATGGCAGGAGAGACTTGAAGAAAATAAAGCTAGGGTTGTAGACCTGATAAGAAAGCTTGGAGTAGTATGTGGTCTTGAGGATATTGTAAACATACACCAACTAGGTAAATATTCGAGGGAAGGAAAGCCAAGACCAACAAAAGTAACCTTTGAGAGAGGGGAAACATGTAGGGAAATATTGTTGAGAAAAAAAAGTCTAAAAGACCTTCAAGAATTCAAAGAAGTGTTCATTAGACAATACAGAACACAGGAAGAGATGGGAAAGATAAAAAACTTGTTGCAAGAGGCAAGAAGGTTAAATGATGAAAGAAATGAAGAAGAGAAGAAAAATTTTCATTACAGAGTTATTCCAGACAAAGGGGAGATAAAGAAGATAATGACAGAAGATCAGGGGATGGGGCCTCATTAAGATTGTTATACACAAATGCTGATGGATTAGCTGGTAAGGCAGTAGAATTAAAAGATAGGATTCACAACAGTAAGGCAGATATAGTAGCAATTACAGAGACTAAGTTGAGTGAGGACATAAACAGTGTCACAGTTTTTCCTAAGGGTTTCAGAATACTAAGGGTTGAAAGATCTGAGAGGACTGGTGGAGGGATAGCACTGCTCATAAGTGAAAGGACTCAAGTCGAATAAATAAACTTGGCTATAGAAAGTGAGTTCAAGGAATTTCTTGTTGCTCGCATAAATACTGGGTCAGAGAGCATTATAATAACTGTTGTATACAACCCACCAAGGAACCAAAATAGGCTTGAAGTTTATGAGGAAAGTCATATAGGTACTATAGAAGTCATAAACTCTGTTGTTAACATGGCACGGGAAAAAAAATGTAGGATTTTGATTATGGGAGACTTTAATCATAAAGAGATAGATTGGATAAATCTTGACCCAGACAGTGGTGAGGACTCATTCGGGGGAAGATTCCTAGATTGTGTACAAGGGAATTTCCTACACCAACATGTAATTGAACCAACAAGGGCCAGGGGTGGGGATGAGCCATCACTACTTGATCTAGTGTTCACAGATAATGTGTTGGATATTGAAAAAATTGAGTATGAACCACCAATTGGAAAGAGTGACCACTGTGTGTTGTTGATGGAGTATATCATTGAAGATATTCTTCCTGAGAGTAGAGGCACTGAGGACATGAGGAGGAACTATCGGAAAGGATATTACATCAAAATGAATGAGCTTTTTGCAGTTATTGACAGGAGAACCTTATTTTACAACAGATCTGTACAAGAAATGTATGACATCTTTTGTGAGAAGTATGGGAAGATAGTAGATTGCTGCATACCTGTCACCAAAGTAGGTGTAATTCATGCCAGAGAGAAATGGTTCGATAATGGGTGTAAAAGAGCTAAGGAGTGGAGAGACAAATGCTGGAAAAGGTATAGGAGGAGAAAAAACATAAATGCCTGGCAAACCTACAACAGAGCAAGAAATGACTACCTAAGTAAAAGGAGAGAGGCAGAGAGAGACTATGAGAGGGACATCACCAGGAAGGCTAAAGAAAATCCCAAGCTTTTCCACAGCTTTATCAGAGGAAAACTGAAGGTAAAAGAACAGGTTTTAAGGCTAAAGAGAGCGGATGGAAGCATCACTGAGATGGATGAAGAGATCTGCAAAGAATTGAACAAGGAGTTTCAGTCAGTATTTACAGTAGAAAATACCCCACCCCCTCAGATTGCAGTGATAGAAGCTCAAGGGCCGGTATTAGAGAACATCAACCTTACAGCCACAGAGGTATGCAAAGTGCTGATGGATTTAGATGTTCATAAAGCTACAGGTCCTGATGACATATCCCCTCATGTGCTTAAAAAATGCGCAAACACAATATCAGTGGCACTAAGTATCATATTTAAGGAATCACTGGAGTCGGGGGAGATTCCAAGATGCTGGAAACAAGCAAATGTTATACCTATCTTCAAAAAGGGAAGGAGGGATACGGCTCTGAACTATAGACCAGTTTCCTTGACCAGCATAGTTTGCAAGGTTATGGAGAAACTACTAAGGAAACATATCTCTCTTCACTTGGAATCCTTCAACTTTTTGTCAGTGAGGCAACATGGCTTCAGAGAAGGTAGATCAACAGTAACAAACTTATTAGAATTTTATGATGAGGTAAGCCAAATCTTACAGGAAAGAGAGGGCTGGGCAGATTGCATATTCCTAGACTTCCAGAAAGCGTTTGACACTGTTCCACATGGGAGACTTATTAGGAAGCTGCAATCAATGGCTAGAATAGGTGGGAATGTTTTGGAATGGATAAAAACTTACTTAGAAGGAAGGGAACAGAGGGTTAGAGTAAAACACTCAGTGTCTGAATGGAGAAGAGTTAGTAGTGGAGTTCCACAGGGTTCAGTTTTAGGGCCACTTTTGTTCCTTGTATATGTAAATGACCTACCAGAGTCTGTAAATTCATTCATGAATATGTTTGCAGATGATGCAAAGATTGTGAAGAAAGTAAAAAACGAGAACAATGGTAGAGAACTTCAGGAGGATCTAAATAGTCTGCATGAGTGGTCAGAAAAGTGGCTAATGAAATTCAATACTTCAAAATGTAAGGTAATGAGAATGGGTACAAGTGCAAGAAGGCCCAAGCTTGAATACTCGGTGGCTGGAGTACAACTTGAAGAGACAGAAAATGAGAGAGATCTAGGAGTAAACATACTGGCAGATTTGTCTCCAGAAATACATATAAATGGCATAGTAAGGGCAGCATATGCATTCTTATCAAATATAAGGGTAGCCTTCAGGCACATGGACAAGGAAATGTTCAGAAATATTTATGTAACCTATGTGAGGCCAAAACTCGAATATGCAGCCCCCTTTTGGAATCCGCACTTGAAAAAGCACATAGCTAAGCTTGAAAAAGTTCAAAGACATGCCACGAAACTGGTGCCAGAAATACGCAATCTCAGTTATGATGAGAGGCTGAGGGAATTAGACTTACCATCACTGGAAGCTAGAAGAGTGAGGGGGGATATGGTGACAGTCTTTAAATTCCTTCATGGTTATGATAGAGTGGATAGGGATCGATATTTTGATATGGCT
>JAXCGZ010003257.1:2500-18472 GCA_037179515.1 Halocaridina rubra | reverse complement strand
ATTCTTTGGATGAAGATTTAGAAATTTGGATTATGTGATTCCTCCAAGACAAGTTAGAGGCTATATGGATACCTAATATATTGATAGAGTTAAGAGGGTAAATTTCATTAGTTTCGAAGACAATAGGGTTATCAGGAGGAGAAGAAGATAAAGAGATAGCCAGAAACTGTGTCTTGGAGGCATTGAATTTAACTAAATTTTGAGTGCCCCATTCAGATACTCTCTGCAAATCGGAGTTAAGAGTAGAAGAAAGAGTGATACGAGATTGATTACGAGTAACAGATGAAGGTTGTGAAGAAAAGGCAGAGGAAAAGTGAAGGGTAGAATCATCAGCAAAGGCATGAAGAAGAGAGGAAGATGGGGACTGTAGAAGATCATTGATGAAGAGAAGGAAGAGAGTAGGTGAAAGAACAGAGCCCTGTGGAACACCACCGGACACAGAGAAAGGGCTAGATGTCGCGCCATCAACAACTACAGTGTGTGTGATTACCTAATTGTGATTACCTAATTGTGTTTACGGGAAAGAGCCCAAAGCTCGTATCTTCCCGTCTCCTCATCGGTTCCATTTTAGACTTAGTCATACTTATCATACCTGTCCTTAAAACTATGGATTGAGATAGCATTAACTACCTCCTCGCTTAGCCAATTCCAATTATCAACTACTCTTACACTGTAAAAAGTATTTCCTTACATCCTGCAAAGAAGTTTTCTTACGAAGCTTCAAACTATGACCTCTAGTTCTAGAACCAGCCATATCAAAATATCGATCCCTATCCACTCTATCATAACCATGAAGGAATTTAAAGACTGTCACCATATCCCCCCTCACTCTTCTAGCTTCGAGTGATGGTAAGTCTAATTCCCTCAGCCTCTCATCATAACTGAGATTGCGTATTTCTGGCACCAGTTTCGTGGCATGTCTTTGAACTTTTTCAAGCTTAGCTATGTGCTTTTTCAAGTGCGGATTCCAAAAGGGGGCTGCATATTCGAGTTTTGGCCTCACATAGGTTACATAAATATTGCTGAACATTTCCTTGTCCATGTGCCTGAAGGCTACCCTTACATTTGATAAGAATGCATATGCTGCCCTTACTATGCCATTTATATGTATTTCTGGAGACAAATCTGCCAGTATGTTTACTCCTAGATCTCTCTCATTTTCTGTCTCTTGAAGTTGTACTCCAGCCACCGAGTAGTCAAGCTTGGGCCTTCTTGCACTTGTACCCATTCTCATTACCTTATATTTTGAAGTATTGAATTTCATTAGCCACTTTTCTGACCACTCATGCAGATTATTTAGATCCTCCTGAAGTTCTCTACCATTGTTCTCGTTTTTTGCTTTCTTCACAATCTTTGCATCATCTGCAAACATATTCATGAATGAATTTACAGACTCTGGTAGGTCATTTACATATACAAGGAACAAAAGTGGCCCTAAAACTGAACCCTGTGGAACTCCACTACTAACTCTTCTCCATTCAGACACTGAGTGTCTTACTCTAACCCTCTGTTCCCTTCCTTCTAAGTAAGTTTTTATCCATTCCAAAACATTTCCACCTATTCTAGCCATTGATTGCAGCTTCCTAATAAGTCTCCCATGTGGAACAGTGTCAAACGCTTTCTGGAAGTCTAGGAATATGCAATCTGCCCAGCCCTCTCTTTCCTGTAAGATTTGGCTTACCTCTTCATAAAATTCTGATAAGTTTGTTACTGTTGATCTACCTTCTCTGAAGCCATGTTGCCTCACTGACAAAAAGTTGAAGGATTCCAAGTGAAGAGAGATATGTTTCCTTAGTAGTTTCTCCATAAGTTTGCAAACTATGCTGTTCAAGGAAACTGGTCTATAGTTCAGAGCCGTATCCCTCCTTCCCTTTTTGAAGATAGGTATCACATTTGCTTGTTTCCAGCATCTTGGAATCTCCCCCGACTCCAGTGACTCCTTAAATATATGTGTGTGTGTGTGTGTGTGTGTGTGTGTGTGTGTGTGTGTGTGTGTGTGTGTGTGTGTGTGTGTGTGTATTATGCGAGTGGAGAGGAAAAAGCTCTTGGTTATTTAAATTCATCTTCAGCCTTTCAAGAGAAGTGTGTTGGAAGACGTTTCTTTTTTCTCCAGTTTTTTCAACACATCACGTTCTTGAGGTTGCTTGCGTGACCTCATGTAATGCCAGGTGATGAGAGGGAAGAGAGGAGGTGTTGGGGAAGAATGAAGAGGTTGGAAAGTTGGAGACGGTTGTGGAAAAGGAAGGGGGTTCGTGTGGGGAAGAGGGTAGAGGTCAGGGAAGGAAATGTGAGTTGTGGAAGAGAGCTGAAAATGCCAAGAGCGAAGAGGTTGGGGAAAATAGAGGAGGTTGAAAAAGAAGAGGGTCATACTTTGGGAAGAAATAGGAAGTTGGGGAATAGGGAATATGGTGGGAAAGGAAGAGTGAGTTGAGGAAGAGGGCTGAAGAGGGTTAGGAGTGAGGAGGTTTTTGGAAAAAGGGGAAGGGGTTGGAAAAGAAAGGGGAGGTTGAGGAAGAAGGTAACAGGTTGGAGAGGAGGTTGGTTGGAGGTTGGGGACGAAGGATGGGGTTGGGGAAGATGGTTGGAGGTTGGGGACGAAGGAGGGGGTTGGGGATGATGGTTGGAGGTTGGGGAAAAAGGGAGGTGGTTGAGGAATATGATGAAGATATTTCATTACCCTTCCGTTTCCTTTGGAAAAGGAATTTGGGAAGGGAAAAAAAATAATAGTAGTAGTAGTAATAATATTCTTCACCATATAATTTTCCTTGCACACACACACGTTACACACATACACACACACACACACACACACACACACACACACACACACACACACACACACACACACACAAGGAAATAAGGTAATCAACTCCCTCAAATTTCTCCTAATTAGTTAATCCACACCCTATCATAAACCTTTAATGAGGGAAAAAATTTCCCCTTGAAGAGAAAAAAAATGAAGAAAAATATGGCCTCAAAGAAAAAGAGAGAAAAGTGAAACTTCTGGTTATTTTCTCTTTTACTTTTA
The DNA here is from genome assembly GCA_037179515.1 of Halocaridina rubra. Lineage (NCBI taxonomy): Eukaryota > Metazoa > Arthropoda > Malacostraca > Decapoda > Atyidae > Halocaridina > Halocaridina rubra. The sequence continues at coordinate 15,444 of JAXCGZ010003257.1, read as the reverse complement.
TTTTCTCGAGATAATGGAATTTGGTATTTTCACTCACACACTCTCTCTCTCTCTCAAGGCCATTCCTAGATTGAAAACCTTTTGAATAATATCATGTTTTTGTGACCCCTCTCCTTTATTTTTTGTCATCAAAAATTATTTTTTGCTTTCTTTTGATGATGATGAAGAATATTATTATTATTATTATTATTATTGAAACTAGAAACCCACAGTAGGGTATTTTGTGTTTAAAAACTAATCATACCAAAAAGCCATCGTTAGGTCTCCACAGAAAGCATTATCAAGATACCAGAAGCACTTGCTTGCTGAAGAGTTATATTCGTACTGTCCGATGGTTTTGTTGCGTGATGCGAAGTGAAATCCTTGGCTCCGCCCCTCCATCACCTTTAGGAACGATTTCGCTTGACCTCAGGTATTTAGGGATTATCTCTTATCCGCGATCTGTCCCTTGGTTGGGCTATGTCATCAGCCCCACCTCTACCCCCACGCCCACCCTCATCAAAAGGAGTCTGGCTATTGTTGTAATTATCATTCTTTAATCTATTAAAATCTACTCATCTCTCATTGCCATATTTTTCTGGTATAGCTATCCAGTAATATGCTCCTTTATCAATTCTAAACCTCTTGGTGTCTTAAAAGTTCCATAATTTTTCTGATCAAATATTTCAAGTGCGAGCTCTCCATGACCAAATTCCCTTTGACCAAATCTTACAAGCAACATTACCTGCTATTTCTAACACAATATATTTTGCGGTACGACTAATATAATATCAGTTTTAAACTCTAAAAACGCTTATCATAAGGAAATTTGTTTCTTGAAAATATTTTGTACAATTCCTGCTGCATAGGAATGGGAATTTTAGATTCCCATGTATTCCATCCACAAATGTATCTTGAAACCTCTCTCTGACCTTTACTGAAGAGGAAATGCACATCACATTGGTGCTAATTGCCCTAAGAGACTATTTAGGAGCGTGGAATTGCGTTCTCTCTCTCTCTCTCTCTCTCTCTCTCTCTCTCTCTCTCCTCTCTCTCTCTCTCTCTCTCTCTCTCTCTCTCTCTCTCTCTCTCTCTCTCTCTCCAGTATCAGAGTGCGCATTAAGGATATAAGCTGCAAGTGTTGTATTTTACATTTTAATATGTTTTTTATGTCTCATTATTTATTTTTATTTATTTATTGCTTCATTTATTTATATGTTCATTTAGTTATTTATTTATTTACTGTAATTATAAGTCATGTGTTTTGGTTTACTTTTATGACTTTAGAATGTCTTGGTATTTTGATTTATTAATTTATATCCGTGTTTATATATTTACTTATTTTCTGTTTGTTTATTTTTTTCTCAATTTCCTAATTGAAAGCATCATAGCAAAAATTTCATTAAGCTTTGATATCCATTTCTAAGCACACGTATATATTAATTTATATTATTTGATGATGTGTAACGCCACTTCTACATAGATATATTCTACAATAAAGCATTTTTTTTCAGTTTCGAGAGTATTTGTGAATGAATGTGTACATATGCATTCACAGTGGTCGCACAATATCCATAAATTTTGTTATACCCTTGTAACATTTTTACATATGTTTTTATACATAGGTATTTTCTGTGGTATCCATATTTGTTACCAGTTGTTACAACCCCTTTAACACTTATGTATCTGCTTATATACATATGCTTTTTGCTAGTTTCAATCGGTAACCTTCGATAAAACTCATGTAACACCTCTTTATCTGTCTGTATACATATGTATTTTCTATGGTCTTAGTACGCGTAACCTTTGTTACAGTCTATTGAACACATAGACACCCGTCTGTATACTTACGAATACTCTGTGGTCTCCGTATGTATTATTTGTTTTGTACTATCCTTTTAACACCTGTGCATCTGTTGGTATACAGCACATATGTATTTTATAGATTCCCACATCCAAGTCCATTGCATCCCTCTGTATGCATACATATTTATATGGTATTATACGCCAAATGTGTATTTTCATTGCTTAGAGTATCCATGTCCAGTTACTGTTCCTATAACATCTATGTATCTAAATGTATACATGTATATATGGTGCCAGTGTATCGCAACCTTTGGGTATAATTACCAAAACTTTACTGCGTCTCATTGTATGCATATGTAATTTCTATGATACCAGGTTTTTGTAGACATTGCTACAACCTCTATAGCAACTAACCCCTGTTACAACGTTAATAATATATCTGCTATCTATCTGTATACATCAAACGTGCTCTCTAAACTGAGACTTTTATAATCATCATATCTTCAATACATAAATTAAAAAAAGTTTGTGGGGGGTCCGCATATGGGTGGGCCTGGTCAGCTTGACCCTTGTGATTCAGAGTGTGAGATCTGTGTTATAAATTCCCATACCCTTTGTACATTTATTTTTATATGTTCACGAGGGTTCGCACATGTATGGGAGCCTGCTTAATACCACCCCTTCCTGAATGGCTGGTCATTTACTACATTTGTAATGTGTAGGTTTGTGTTTGGGTTCTATGTTGGCCAGAGACCTGTCGGCCTGAAAGGGATGTAGATAGGATTCACTCACAGGCGTGTGGAAACCCCCACGAACTTTTATGAGCGACTTTACATCTGCAGCTTCTCTACAGTCACTTTAGCCTTTATTCAACTTCTGTACCCTACCGTCCTTTGTAACCTCTCAACTTGCTTTGTTGATGTACAAATCACGGCGGCGTTAATTGCTTAATGGGCTATTAGGGAAATTGGGCACTGCTCACTCGGTTATATTCATAGGGAGATTCAACGCGTAACTTCAACTGTTGATGTTACATTCATCAATGGCTGCGCAAAAAGAGGTAGATTAGCATTTTTTTTTTTAGGTTTATAGTGTGTGTTACAAGACTGAAGTGAGCAAACCTGCTATAGAGCAAGACTTCTTCTGCTAGCACAGACTTAAATTAATTTCATTATCATTATTGCTATTATTATTATGATGGTGAGTATTATATATTATTGCTATAGTTGATAGTTTTATTATTATTATTATTATTATTATTATTATTATTATTATTATTATTATTATTATTATTATTATTATTATTATTATTATTATTATTATTATTATTATTATTATTATTATTATTATTATTATTATTATTATTATTGTATTTTAGAAGATACTGCTAATATTAATCCAATTTTATTTAACGTTTCGTCTTCAGAAAATAGGGATATTATAAAAAATTTTAAGTGGAGAAATGAATATAATTAGCAGTAGAGAACTTAATGCAATATATATATATATATATATATATATATATATATATATATATATATATATATATATATATATATATATATATATATATATATACATAAAGTGGACAACTGAGTTAAAATGAATAACAAATAACAAAGCTATGGGATGAAATGTATATAAGCAAATGAATGAATCATTAACATAGAAGTAACGTCAAAGATGGACAATCTTTCTTATTTTTATTTTTATAAACATGGACTCAACAGTCCTAATGTCTAGAAAATTGTTATATTTATGTAATACTGTACAATCAGTTATACTAATGAAGAATTACATTTTAAAGCATGTTCCCTAATACTAGAATTTAGAGGCCTCACTAACTACTTCTTCGTTCTTGTACTGACTCCTCTGTGTTCATTCACCCTTACAAGTGAGCTCCTAGAGGTGGAGCCAATGCACTCATATAAGCAATAAACAATGGAGGAACACAGAGAATGAGCTGCTTCGTAGTTGCAACGATTATCTAACATACTTTCAATTTTGGAGTGATTAAACAAGGCATTTCTTAAACTAATTAAACACTGGAATTTTTTTTAAATTTATTGAATATATCTAATTAATAATTTATTAACATATTTAAAACAATAAAGTAATATTATATATACTTCAAGCTTGTTTGGTCCAATGACAGTTTCCTTTGATAGATATTTGGAGTTGAGAAAGCTCTTTAAATGCTTGTAAAAAATGATATAGGATAACCATTATTTAAAGGAATGTCTTCGAAAATTCAATTACGTAGTTAAGAAATAAATAATTTGAATATATCGAATACGTGTGATGAAAGGGCGTGCACAATATAATTATAATATAATTATTGTGACCTGCTCTTAAAAATTATGAGTTCCCACTCCAGAAAATCTTTGTTGTTTTAATACTTTACAGAGAATATTTGCCTCATCTTTCTTTATAAAAATATCTAAAAATAGGATATGTCTTTCTTATTTTCTGGCTCATATGTAAATTTTATATTTATATGTTTGCTGTTCAAGTACTGAAAGAAAAATGGATCGTCTGTTTTTTTTTTTCTCAAATAACATAAACGTGTCATCCACATATTTCCTTTATAATATTGGTTTAAATTCATCAGGACATTTGTCTAACCATATTTTTTGTCGTGGTGACATAGGATGGATTTTGCAAAAATTGTTGATATGGGATTTCCTATTGCCAAGCCATCAAGTTGTTGGTATAACTCATTGTTAAAAAGGAAATAATTATTATCTGTTATAGTCTCCAGTAAGTCATGAAAATTCTCCTTTGACTTGTTTCTGAAAGTGATAATGATAAATTTAATTTGTTATAATATCAATTGCTTCTTTTAATGATATATTTGTACATAAAAATTTTATATCAAAACTCGCCCTCAAGTTTACGTTAGATATCGGTAAGTTGCTTAATGCTTAAAATATGTCTCTTGAATTCATAACCGTGTATTCGTTGGTAACCAAATATTGGATATGTGGGATAATGAATATGCAAGTTCAAAAGATATAGAATCCTTATATACAATTATACCATTAAAGAAAACAATTATATATATATATATATATATATATATATATATATATATATATATATATATATATATTTATATATATATATATATATATATATATATATATATATATATATATATATATATATATATATATATATATATATATATATATATATATATATATATATATATATATATATATATCTATATATCTATCTATCTATCTATCTATATATATATATATATATATATATATATATATATATATATATATATATATATATATATATATATATATATATATATATATATATATATATATATATATATATATATATATATATACATATATATATATATATATATATATATATATATATATATATATATATATATATATATATATATATATATACACACACACACACACACACACACACACACACACACACACACACACACACACACACACACACACACACACACACACACACACACACACACACACACACACACACACACACACACACATATATATATATATATATATTCCCCATGAGGGGAGGGGCAAGGATATCTCCATATTCCTCTACGTGTCATAATAATCAACTAAATAGTGCTAGCGATGGCACTGTTAATCCTCTTCTTTGTATTTTTCTCCAAAAAGGAGTAAAATGTTTTGCTTTTCTATTTTATCTTTGACACAGTCCCTATAAAGGGTATGTTTAATTATGTATATATATATATATATATATATATATATATATATATATATATATATATATATATATATATATATATATATATATATACACATATATATATATATATATATATATATATATATATATATATATATATATATATATATATATATATATATATATATATATATATATATATATATATATATATATATATATATATATATATATATATGGGAATGAACGCATTCTAACTGAATGCCACTATGTTCATATTACAGATTCCCCAACCTCACTCGTGGCTTCATTTTAGCATTTAATTCAATTCCCAATCTCATTCGGGCCATGAAATAACCTATTAAGCACATTACATATGTGAAAACATAAATCATTTTTTTACCCCGACCGGGACTCGAACCTAGGACTTATGATTACTAAGTCAAGGCGCTACCACTACACCACAGAAGGTTAAAAGGAATCCAACTGTATAGCTTATATCTGCTATACTTAGGAATGAACGCATTCTAACTGAATGCCACTGTCGTATGACTTCCGTCATGCTGAAGCCAGAATCTGAAACTTGTAACAGATCTTGAGCGGAAACGATTGGTCGAGGGCACGGATATTTTATTACAATGTTTGTAGAAAGTGCCAAGGAAATATATGACCGGAACCGTGAGACTTAGGATCTGGCATCGAGAAGGGCAGGAAAGGCCAGGAAGTTAGCCATTTCCTAAACCACAAGAAACATAAGCAAGTGTTTCGTACGCAGGTACACGCCCAGGAGAGATGCCCAATAACTCCTCCCCGGAAGTAGGAGGGATTCCACTTTGAACCTGGCGTTGATTAGTTGGACTAGAGATCCCTTGATCTCATTGGAGAATTGGATGTTAAGCCACGCCCTGCCCCTGGGGGTATTTCAAGAGCCACCCGGGGCAGAGACAGTTAGTTAGAACTTTGCCAGGGGCACGAATAGATCATAGATTGTGATAGTTATAGGGTGGGGGCATTGAGGCGTCGGATGTGTTGTACTCTAGAATAAATATAAGCAAAGGAACTACTGCTTGTCCATTCTTACCTTGTAACCACGCTACCATAATTATAAGTATACAACGTAAGGAGGTAATTACCCTACGTCAGTGGTGACAAAAGGAGAGATAACCCACTCATCTTACAAAGTGTGAATTCAAATGGAAGTCCAAAATTCATACGACAACTTGGCGGCAGCGCAGTACGGATCATCACGCCTGGAAAACATACAAAGAGACTCTCATATCAGAAGAAACCAGTGCAAAGAAAAGAAAATAAGAATGGCAAAAGCAGAAATCCAACATCTCCCAATTCAAGAAATGAGCGACGAGGCCAAACACCGGAGAATTCTCGAACTGGAGGAGCAAGTGCGGCGCCTACAAACTCCTGCCGACGCCGCTCCGTCGAGAAGGAACTTGGTCGACGCCGACAGTGGAACCGACGCCTCAAACATCGACGAACAGCCGGCCGCTCCGAACCCCGTGGTGACACAGGGAACGCAGCAGGACATGCCCCCACCCTGTGCTCTGGTTGTAAAGACGCCTCGAGTCAAAAATTCACTTTTATACCTCGACGGCGCAAATGTAAAAGACCGCGAATGTCCGTCCATAATTCCCGCGACCGACTTCCTGAAATACTTGGGTCTGCGGATGAGAAGTGACGAGTGGTCAAATAGAGAATACTATAAAACTTTGAAGGAACTATTTCTAAGATATTTCTTAGTAAGCCGAAGTGTGACCGGAGCATTGAGTGAAAATGCCCATTACAGGAGGTATAAGTTGCCGGATCCGACCAAGAAGACGGCAATTCGACGATTTTACTCGAAGAGAAGAAGGAAAACCCGCTCCTTCCTTGCCTTCTGCCACGAAGTTTTTCAGGACCACCTCCTTAAAATAGCTAAGTACTTGTGATCTGTATCCAGTGAGTAATGGGACAATTAGTAAAAGAAATTGAGGTCGGTGGACGCCGCCATTTTATCTTGTAGTTATGCTTTGACTCAGCCAACCCGCTTATAAGGGGTGTGGCGCTTAATAAGTTGATAAAAGTAGAATTTCTGTACCCATTACTAACATGGATAATTTGTACTAATAGCTATAAGCAGTAATAAACTCCGTTTTTTGTTATAATTTGAGTAATGTAAAGAAATTTTGTTGGAAGTGCGTTCCATTTATTTGTATTAATGCTTAGATTGAATTTTAAGAACGCGAATGTATCGATTTTTAATTGAAAAAATTTAATGCACGTGAAATCACTGTTACAGTATATTAATTTCTTAAGTGTAAGAATTACAGTGAGTAATATACTTGAATCTGCTTTTAAGGTTTTACTTAGAACACGTGTGGTTTTCGAGAAAGGAATGCGGAAGTGACCATTCGATCTCCCAACCTCGTTATTGTAAATCCGTAGTAATTGTACTGATCCTTGATATTTAATGTACGTGAAATCATTGTTATATTAATTTCTTAAAGCGTAAGAAATAGTGTTAAGATTGCGCCTGTTTTTAAGTTTTTTTTTTCTTCTTTTTGTTTTTTTTCTCCGCGGGAGGAATGTTTTAGCGAAAGAAAGACATAAACGACAGATCGTTTTTAATGTTGTTATGATGAAGGAATTAATCTTACGATACGGGTGTGGCATGTTTTTTTGAAGAATAAGAAATTTCGTGATATTAGTTAGAGATGAGTTTTTTAATTTCACGCTATGCAGGTGAGAGTAAGAGTAAAATTAGAGTAGTTTGTGCTGTCCTAGAATAGGGAAGGTTTTTCAGTGTCACCCAAACGTAGCTTCAAGGGAGTAGAATGTTTGTTTGTTCGTTAGAATGGGACTTAGGACTGGTGAGGAAGTCTGTGACCGCACGGCTCAGCCGAGATTTCACCTTTACTCTTCTTCAGAGAGACCGGGAAAGGAAAACCAACATGTTGTAAATAAAAGGGACTCTCACAGACAGAAAGGAGATGATTGACTTGAAAGTGATATAGCGAATGTGATAGCGAGTGAGTATGAATGACTGGGGGTATAATGGGAGGGTTGCTCTAGGGGGTGAAATCGCGGAAAGCACCGTTAGGAAGCATGATTGGGGAGTCTGCGAGGATCGTTCCCCTGCTCCGCCAGGTCCTTCTGCATGCCATATCAGAGTGTATTTATGGGAGGTGATGCGCTGTTGCAATATCTAGTGAGGGATATGGATGAGAAGGTAATTCTCCACCTGCCCAGATATGGTTGAAATGCCGAGTTTGTTTTATTTTTGTTTTGTCCCCTACTCCGCCATTGAGATTATTATTCGATTTCCGAGAGATTCCAAGATAGATGTTACGTGATAAAGGACGTGAATCTATGAATGATTCTTTATTTTCTTTGCTAGCTGCAGTATATACATTATTTGTCTGAAGAGATATGTTAGATTGATAAAGTAAAACTTTGTGAGTTTTAGCCATGATAATGTTTTATCAAAATTATTTCGGCTTGGTCATAAAGAAAGAGTGAGAGCTGACACGAAATGACAACAAGAATGTTACACAGCTGTATCCCGTATTTGAGAGAGCAGATATAAGTCAAATTCGAGATAGTAAAAGAAGATATATATTTTATGTTTGAATTGTTTATGTACAACTCCGTACGAGATTTTGAAGTTTAAGCAAAATGCATTCCTTACTGTTGATAATGAAATATACTTTTTGTTTTTATTATTGCATACACAGAGATAGACTTTTTATATTCTTGGATACCCGTTTTTGTTATAGTTCTTTTTGTATTGAAGAAATCTTTAAAATCTTACTTAAAGGATTCTGGAAAGATTATCTAGAGATAGCCATGGTTAATCCCTAGCATTTTCATGAATTTTAGATTACAATCGGGCTAATTAAAGATAATTGAGATTATTAGAGATTATTTGCTGAGTTTTAAAGTTAAAATTAATGACACTTAAGTCCTTTTTAAGAAGTTGTTAAGAAAAAGATATTTGTACTTTTGTTGATAGTAGTAGGGATACTGTCACATATGATTTTAGTTTTTTTGCTTTAATTTCATCAGTGTGTGTGCTTCGACTTAACCCTCTGATTTATAGCATGAAAAGAGAGAGATTGTCATTATAGACAAGGATGTGTATGCTGTTACAGTAAAGTCCTTATCAAGATTAAACAGAGAGGAATGGATTTATGCTTCGACAGTTCTGCAGTTGTACACTAAGTTCTTTTTGCTTTTGTTTTTGTTAATGAGGGAATGAGAATAGCCGCTGACAATAAACGTAAGACTCTATCGATGGTCATTGCTAACGTTTATTCGCGTTCATTTGTTTATTTATTTTTATTATTAAAGATACTCTGCGACAATTTTTTATTTTCAGTACAAGTAAAAGACAGAGGCCCATCTCAGCTGACTTGTGAGTGGAAACCGCAACGTATTTCAAGGTCGCCCAGTCTCTCTCTCTCTCTCTCTCTCTCTCTCTTCTCTCTCTCTCTCTCTCTCTCTCTCTCTCTCTCTCTCTCTCTCTCTCTCTCTTTCCTACCTTTCACTCGACTCTGAGCCTGACAGAGGCTCCGTTCAATGCTAAAAGAATGTAGCCGTCTTTGATTTTTTCTTTCTTGTTTTTATTCCAGCGAAGCTAGGCGATAATTGTGCCTACATTTTATTGCAGTCAATAGATTGTTGCATGCTGTTATTGCATAAATACTGATAAGACATCGGTAGTACCGCCATTTGCATAAATATTTTTGCCACATGTCGCAACTGTTTAGAGGATAGATAGAACTCCCATTGACAAATTGTGGAGCCAGCAAGTTGCCACTTATGCTATATATATATACATTGATTATGACAGCAGGAATTTGAATATTAAAGGAGACTGTGTTAGAATAAGCATCACTATGAAATATAAGTATAGAACTCTGTTCTTACTTCTGAATATCAGTCTCCATTGTATATATATTGATATTTTTGATTTAGTATATTTATTTTTATTGTTTATTATTCTTATTTTTAGATCATGATTATTAGTAATGTTATTATGTTGACTGATATCGTTGCTATCTCTCAATGGCCTGTTGCTAATTATTATTTTTGAAAGGAAATCAGCAGTAACTTGATGATTTGTATCTTTTATCTGAATTCATACTTGATGTTACTGTAGCCACCGCTAATAAGAATGTTTCTTTAGTGGCTTTTCTCAGCATTTAATGATTATTCTTTTTGACATTTATAGTAGAGTAATGCTATGTAGCAGTTGCTAAGTCCTAAGTATCTTGGAATAATAATCTAGTTGTGTAGACACATACCTTCCATTACCACCCTATTCCTAGGCAGCCCCGACCTGCAAGTTCTAAAAGTCTTTAGATTTTGTCCGTCAGACAAGTCCCTAGTGCCCATTGAATAGAGATTGCAATTACTTGCAGTTGCAGGGGAGGCAAAGTATAGCCTCGATTACCAACGTATGGCCATTGTTGGTACCCTGAAGTCATAGGGAACCTTTCTTACAACTGTAGTAGTGACATAGGTTCAAACTTTCATCCCGCGATCTACTTCAAAGGTACGTGTGGAGGACCGTACAGGAAGAGAAACGCTGTGACGTTGCAGGTCTCCTGCGTGGTGGTCTTAGTCAAGATCGGCCGAGGGCGGGACGAGGAAGCCGGGCTGGAAGGATTAGCGGGATGGGCCCAGTCCTTGTCCTTTTTGTTTTGCCTAACCGAGTAACGGAGATATGGCAACAAACCTGGGCCTGCAGCGAGGACGGCGGGGGAGTGAAAGCGAAAGAATCCCCGAGGGAAACCGTGGAATCGCACCTAGCAAGAATTCATGAGCAAGGCGAGGCGCCAGACGAGAAACGAAAGTCGTCCTAAGACAGGGAGGACAGTCCTAAAAGAATGAAAGTTTTAAACTACTTTAAAAACCCAGGTAATCTTGATGAAATCCCAGAAACAAGGAGATCCCCATACGTGTCATAACTGTAGTAAGAAGAGAGGAAAAGAAACGCAGAAATATTTTAAAATATTTTAATAATACCTTTAGAAGCCACGTAAATGAGAAAGAAAAATAATCCCTATACATGTCCAAACTTTAGTGACGAGAGAAAGAAGGGTATTTAAAAAAATCCCTTATTGGTTAATTAAAATTACCTCCGTATTAGAACTGAAAAAAATGGGAAAGAAAATGTCCCCACCGTCTTTTGTGCTAAAAAAAAAAAAAAAAAAAGGAGACAAAATATTTTTATTTTTATGCTTATTTTTTTTGTTTGTTTTGCTAGCTTCAAGATAATTCTAAGCGAAAACTCAGAGTCTCCCTTAGATATAGTGTTGAGTAAGTGCCATTGATAAAGTGTGTGATTTGAACTAAGATTAATAAGTTGTTTTCTGCTTAAATAATATTAGTGTTTTGTTTTAGCATTATTATTATTTGAATTATGATTTAATCTTTAGATTCATTAAGTTTTTATGTTAAGTGGTCTCTGAATAGTAATTGCATATACAGACGGTAAATATTTTGACTTTACACACCGTCAAACATGTTTTGTTTCAGGAGTAGTTTTTAAGGCTTAATTTTAAGACAAATCAATGCCCCTAATAATGATAGGAATAGAATTTATGAAGGTAAGGTCTCTTATAGAAATTACTGTTGATGTTATGGTCTATATGCATTTTACATGTGTATACATGCCAATACTCTACCTCATTTGTTTGCTAATGTGCTACATAAGTTATGATTTTACCGTAATTAACTCAATTTAGTCTTTTGAAGAAACGAGAGAAGTAGATGAACTAATGTTTTGATTTAAACTGGCTTTTGATCTTAATTAATGTTTGATATTAGTTTCACACTGGAATTATGGTTGTTTAAATATAAGAATATGTTTGTATTTCAGATTTCCAACAAGGAAATAGACCCTGCATGCTCTAGTTGTCTGTAAAAGTACTCTATATATGTTATGTTTGTATAATTTGTTTAGGATTCATAGAAATAGGAATTCTTAGAAAATAGCTTAAATAATTCGGCCCCATTTCTATTGTAAACTAATGTTAGCTAGGATGTGTCCAAGAGCTCCCGGAAAATTAGCCCATGCTTCGACTGAAATAAGAGATATTTCAGTTTTGGTTGGGAGGGATGTCGTATGACTTCCGTCATGCTGAAGCCAGTCCGCCATGCTGAAGCCAGAATCTGAAACTTGTAACAGATCTTGAGCGGTAACGGTTGGTCGAGGGCACGGATATTTTATTACAATGTTTGTAGAAAGTGCCAAGGAAATATATGACCGGAACCGTGAGACTTAGGATCTGGCATCGAGAAGGGCAGGAAAGGCCAGGAAGTTAGCCATTTCCTAAACCACAAGAAACATAAGCAAGTGTTTCGTACGCAGGTACACGCCCAGGAGAGATGCCCAATAACTCCTCCCCGGAAGTAGGAGGGATTCCACTTTGAAC
>JAXCGZ010003256.1:0-2500 GCA_037179515.1 Halocaridina rubra | reverse complement strand
TAAGCTATAAGGTTGGGTTCCTTTTAACCTTCTGTGGTGTAGTGGTAGCGCCTTGACTTAGTAATCATAAGTCCTAGGTTCGAGTCCCGGTCGGGGTAAAAAAAAAAATGATTCATATATATATATATATATATATACATATATATATATATATATATATATATATATATATATATATATATATATATATATATATATATATATACATTTATTTATTTATTTATTTATTTATTTATATAAATATATATATATATATATATATATATATATATATATATATATATATATATATATATATATATATATATAGTATATATATATATATATATATATATATATATATATATATATATATATATATATATATATATATATATATATATATATATATATATATATATATATATATATATATATATATATATATATATATATATATATTTATACATATATATATACATATATATATATATATATATATATATATATATATATATATATATATATATATATATATATATATATATATATATATATATATATATATATATATATATATATATATATATATATAAGCACATTACATATGTGAAAACATGAATAATTATTGACTTAGTAATCATAAGTCCTATGTTCGAGTCCCGGTTGGGCTAAAAAAGTTATTCATGTTTTCACATATGTAATGTGCTTATTTGATATTTCATGCCCGAATGAGATTGGGAATTGAAATAAATGCTAAAATGAAGCCACGAGTGAGGTTGGGGAATCTGTAATATGAACATAGTGGCATTCAGTTAGAATGCGTTCATTCCTAAGTATAGCAGATATAAGCTATAAGGCTGGATTCCTTTTATACCTTCTGTGGTGTAGTGGTAGCGCCTTGACTTAGTAATCATAAGTCCTACGTTCGAGTCCCGGTCGGGGTAAAAAAGTTATTCATGTTTTCACATATGTAATGTGCTTAATTGATATTTCATGCCCGAATGAGATTGGGAATTGAATTAAATGCTAAAATGAAGCCACGAGTGAGGTTGGGGAATCTGTAATATGAACATAGTGGCATTCAGTTAGAATGCGTTCATTCCTAAGTATAGCAGATATAAGCTATAAGGTTGGATTCCTTTTAACCTTCTGTGGTGTAGTGGTAGCGCCTTGACTTAGTAATCATAAGTCCTAGGTTCGAGTCCCGGTCGGGGTAAAAAAGTTATTCATGTTTTCACATATGTAATGTGCTTATTTGATATTTCATGCCCGAATGAGATTGGGAATTGAATTAAATGCTAAAATGAAGCCACGAGTGAGGTTGGGGAATCTGTAATATGAACATAGTGGCATTCAGTTAGAATGCGTTCATTCCTAAGTATAGCAGATATAAGCTATAAGGTTGGATTCCTTTTATACCTTCTGTGGTGTAGTGGTAGCGCCTTGACTTAGTAATCATAAGTCCTAGGTTCGAGTCCCGGTCGGGGTAAAAAAGTTATTCATGTTTTCACATATGTAATGTGCTTATTTGATATTTCATGCCCGAATGAGATTTGGAATTGAATTAAATGCTAAAATGAAGCCACGAGTGAGGTTGGGGAATCTGTAATATGAACATAGTGGCATTCAGTTAGAATGCGTTCATTCCTAAGTATAGCAGATATAAGCAATTAGGTTGGATTCCTTTTATACCTTCTGTGGTGTAGTGGTAGCGCCTTGACTTAGTAATCATAAGTCCTAGGTTCGAGTCCCGGTCGGGGTAAAAAAAGTTATTCATATATATATGTATATATATATATATATATATATATATATATATATATATATATATATATATATATATATATATATGTATATATATATATATATATATATATATATATATATATATATATATATATATATATATATATATATATATATATATATATATATATATATATATATATATATATATATATATATATATATATATATATATATATATATATATATATATATATATATATATATATATATATATATATATATATATATATATATATATATATATATATATATATATATATATATATATATATATATATATATATATATATATATATATATATATATATATATATATATATATATATATATATATATATATATATATATATATATATATATATATATATATATATATATATATATATATATATATATATATATATATATATATATATATATATATATATATATATATATATATATATATATATATATATATATATATATATATATATATATATATATATATATATATATATATATATATATATATATATATATATATATATATATATATATATATATATATATATATATATATATATATATATATATATATATATATATATATATATATATATATATATATATATATATATATATATATATATATATATATATATATATATATATATATATATATATATATATATATATATATATATATATATATATATATATATATATA
>JAXCGZ010003255.1:0-5000 GCA_037179515.1 Halocaridina rubra | reverse complement strand
AATCGAAAACTAACACCCGGAAATATATGAAACCTTTCACACAGAAGTGGCGTGACACGTCCCATGTTCCACGTGCAACTTGCGCTAAGGCCACTTTCACACCAAAGTGGCACGTGGCATACCACGTGTGACGTGCCACTTTGGTGTGAAAGTGGCCTTAGCGCAAGTCGCACGTGGAACATGGAACGTGTCACTCCACTTCTGTGTGAAAGGTTTCATATATTTCCGGATGTCCGTTTTCAATTGGCGTGCCACGTGGCATGCCACGTGCGACATGTCACTTTGGTGTGAAAGCGGCCTTAGACACCCACACTCACTGTTTCCGTTTTTCTTTCCAGTCCATATTTTCTCGTTAACCCACCCATACCAATTCATATATTTACTTCTTTTCTTCCCGCAAGTTCATGATTAAGAGCAAGCGTTTACGGTCACTTAGGATCTGTGACCCTATCGTTTTAGACAGAAATTTCCCATAACATTATCAGTCAAAAACCTTCACGTTTTCAACCCTGTTTTCTGAGTATATCTTTGACCATAGTGAAGACTGTTCCGGTTTTACGTCACGGACTCCCTTTTCTACCAAGGGCTAGGACGGTTGCCTTCATGCGAAGGACTTTTTTGACAAATGTAATCGTTCCCCTGAGTGCATGCCCTTGCTAACTTCAGACCGTGACTCCCGCATTCTGTAAAGATAGAAAATGTAACCGACCGATTAAATGATGACGAATCTTATTTTTTTTCCAATTTTATCATACATAAAGAGAAATGCATGCAGTAATAATTGTGAATCCCACTACCTCTTCCGTTAACTCAGGAGAGAGCATTATTAAATGCAAAAATTGTAGAGCGGTTTCTTCGTATGACCAAAATAGCGCTGTTGGCGAACTATACCTGTCCCAAACTCGCCAACTGAACTTAGGATATGGTAAATTAATTTTTAAGCGGTTATAACTGAAAGGTTGGATGGTTAATTAACGACGTGATAATAAATAACTTAAGCTATTCCAAGCAATAAATCCTATAACAAGCTCGACAGCATAATTGCCCTTATGATCATCAATGGGCTGGTTTTACCGAAACCATTAGCATGTATAAATCAAGTAGTCACAGTGGCTCAAGCGGTAGCATCCGCGACTCTGAGGCGTCAGGTCGAGGGTTCGCGCCCCGTCACGATCTGAGGTTAGCAAGGGCATGCACTCAGGGTAGTGATTACATCTGCCAAAACAAGTCCTTCTCAGAAAGGCAATTGTCCTAGCCCTTGGTAGAAAAGGGAGTCCGTGACGTAAAACCGGAACATTAGCATGTATAAATCCAAATTTCTTCCCTCATCTCACCCTTCCAAGCCTCGTTGCTGCCCTGAGGAACCTCAGATGCCTTCTGATACACAGTTGTAGTGGAAGCTGACCCTGGCGTACTTTTAAGGGAGTCCTTTAGACTTCTTTCATATCAGATGTAAACCCCCCCCCATTTGATAGACGCAGTAGTAGTCCCACTGTGTGTGTGTGTGTGTATAGATATAGATATTATATATATATATATATATATATATATATATATATATATATATATATATATATATATATATATATATATATATATATATATATATATATATTTTACAGATTCCCCAACCTCACTCGTGGCTTCACGAGTTGGGGAATCTGTAATATGAACATAGTGGCATTCAGATAGAATGCGTTCATTCCTAAGTATAGCAGATATAAGCTATAAGGTTGGATTCCTTTTAACCGTCTGTGGTGTGTAGTTGGTAGCGCCTTGACTTAGTAATTATAAGTCCTAGGTTCGAGTCCCGGTCGGGGTAAATAATGATTCATGTTTTCACATATGCAATGTGCTTATTTGGTTATTGTATAGTCCGAATGAGATTGGGAATTGAATTAAATGCGAAAATGAAGCCACGAGTGGGGTTGGGGAATCTGTAATATGAACATAGTGGCATTCAGATAGAATGCGTTCATTCATATATATATATATATATATATATATATATATATATATATATATATATATATATATATATATATAACTCCTGGGGTATTATTGGACAATAGTATCAATTCACCATTTTATGTCACAATTAGACGCCATTCGATTGGGGGTGGACACAGACAGTAAAAATATGTAAATACCAAAATATAGCTTTTTTTTCCACGGCTTCTATAGCTCTTGCAAATATATTCCGTATGTAAATAAATCCATGATAGATTAAATAGCTTCGCATTGTTATTAACTACTGAAGCATTCTTATTTTTTTTCCCTTTAAAATAATGAAATGTGTTATTGTTCAGTGTGTGTTATTTTAATATTAGTTAAAATTTATCTTTAATTTAGGTTAATTTTCTATTCCCATTGACTCTTACGACAAGTAGAGATTACAAGGGTAATGTTCTTTCCACCTTTTTCTTGGTTATATTAATTTTCAGTTTAATATCTCATTGCTTAAGTGCAAAAAAAAAAAATTAGCTACTGTGTGGAGATTTGTAGCTCGCGGATTAGTCGGTGCAGCGACTGTTTCTTCCCATCTACCTCCAGACTCTGGAACTCTCTTCCTCCTTCTGTCTTTCCTAATTCTTACGACCTATCATCCTTCAAAAAGTAGATCTATCGTCATCTCAGGGCCTAGTCCTCCATATCTCTGGGTCCACTGTACTTTGATTGTCTTTTCTGTCTGTCGTTTTCCTTTGTGTGACATTACCTCATCTCTGCCTTGTCCTTAACATTTTTCTTTCCCTTCGTCTTGGTATTTTCTCGTGCCCGGGCCTTTATTGATGAGGGCAGTTTTTGCCTGTCCCGGTGTCACACTCATAAAAGAAAAGCATTCTGTCCACTTATATCTTTGCCATATCAGTTTACAGTATTTATATCTCAGTCTTTCAATGCTAAAAGAATCTTGACTTACAGTAGTTCCCCTCTCCATATCTGTACGACACGTAGAGATAACGAGAGAAAGACCTTATCTACCTCTCTCTTGTGTGTCTTAATAGACACTGCTTCATGTTTCATCGCATCAGTCCAAAAAGAATAACAATAAGAGGTTGCACGGCCGGTAGTGTATGACGACACTTAAGGAAAACGAGGGGAGTCTTCTGCCTATTCATTGTCAATATTGATTCTACAATACTTCAGCCATTGTAATATTACACGTAAAAGTGAATTTCCATATTCATTCGCCCCCTACGACACGTAGAGACTGCAAGGGTAGAGCTCGGTCGACCCAGCTCTAATCTACATTATTTTGCAATATTCAGAACTGATGTCTTCGTTGTTGAATCTAAGGCCGCTTTCACACCGAAGTGGCATGCCGCACGTGGCATGCCACGTGGCACGCCAGTTGAAAACGAACATCAGGAAATATATGAAACTTTTCACACAGAGGTGGCGTGGCACATGGGACGTGTCACACTACTTCTGTGTGAAAGTTTTCATGTATTTCCGGATGTTCGTTTTCAACTGGCGTGCCACGTGGCATGCGACGTGCGACGTGTCACCTTGGTGTGAAAGCGGCCTAAGACAATTATGAATAGCAAGAGATATCTCATTTCCGGTTGCATTCTATGACACGAGGAGAACACGGAAGTGGTATTTTTTAATGTCAGTTTCATATCTATCATTGAGGGAAAACATCCAAATGATGATAATTATGAGAATTTTTTTCCCTCTATTCTTGCTATACTTTTATAAATAAGTTTTTTGATTTTAATATTGAATCTGCTATTGCTGTTGGCTACTACTACTACTACTACTACTACTACTACTACTACTACTACTACTACTGCTACTACTACTACTACTACTACTACTACTACTACTACTACTACTATTATTATTGTTATTATTATTATTATTATTATTATTATTATTATTATTATTATTATTATTATTATTATCCATCTCTGCACCGTATATCTTAAACTGTATGTCCTCCAGGTTAAATATAGCAAACAAGTGTGTGTGTTAGAGAGAGAGAGAGAGAGAGAGAGAGAGAGAGAGAGAGAGAGAGAGAGAGAGAGAGAGAGAGAGAGAGAGAGAGGCGTATAATGCACATCGGACCCCGCCTTTTGCCTCGCACATCATCAACAGCTGACGGGAGGTCTATTGTGTTTAGAGGTAGAACCTCCTCTATCCTGACATCTAAGAAGGGGTAGAGGGAAAAGGAATCACGTGAAAATGGGTTCCATTACCCCAACGTTCCGTCATAAATCGTCAGTGTTCCGTCACGAATCGTCAACGTAACGGTGACGTATCGTCAACGCAATTGACATTTTTTTTTATATATAATTGACTATTTAGAATAGAAAACACTGAAGTCAGCTGAAATGTGAAATACTCCAGTAACGTCAGTGTTTCATCGCGTATCATCAGTGTTCCGTCACAAATCGTCAGCGTAACGGAGGCTCTTCATCTGCTCAATTTATTTATTTTTTTTTATTATTTGACTGCTTGGACACTTGACATTAAAGTAGAAATGCAAAAGGAAAAAATGGTTTACACCAAGCTATCGTTCCTTAACGAGTCGTCAGTGTAACAAAGGCAAATCGTCAACGTAACGGATACATTTTTATTTGTTTTAAATGTTATTGTTTGTGACGGGACAGTTAAGCAAAAAAAAAAAAAAAATATTCAAATGTCACTGTTCATTCCCGAATCAGCAACGTAACGTAGGCAAATCGTCAACGTAATGGCGACGAAATGTTGACGTAACACAAGTAAAAAAACTTTTACAAAAAAGCAATATAATGACTCTAGACATGATACAGCGGCAACGTGGAAAGTGATAAGAAGCATGATACCAAATGGAAAGACTACATCAGAAAGTTCTTGTCTTCAGTTAGGAAAATGGTTTTCATTACATCATCGTCCTTTCGCAAATCGTCAACTTTCCGTCGTGAAGCGACACGGTAGAAGACTTTCATGGTTTAGGTAGAGGGCAAGAATGCTTCCTCCGTGTTCCTCTGCGTGTCTTAAAAGTAGACTATATG
>JAXCGZ010003254.1:10000-18556 GCA_037179515.1 Halocaridina rubra | reverse complement strand
GATCTCCACTGTCCATTTGATAAATTCAAGGTTTCTGATTTTTCTATAATGGCTGCTTCAAGTATCTTTCTCCTATATTGGCAATTACTCTTATATAGCAATGAGGACTCACTCCAATTAATATGGTGACCAGTATCTCGCATATGCACAAATAAAGCAGAACTTTCAACACCATATCGCACTGCTCTTTTATGCTCAGAAATTCTCTGGCCTAGCGAACGACCAGTTTGACCTATGTAAGATTTATTGCAGGAACAGCAATCAATTTTATAAATCCCTGCTTCTAAAGCTTTTTTGTTTTGATATACGTTAATAAGTGAAGAACCAATTGTTTTGGGATAATTAAATATGAAAGGATTACTTCTGAATAATTGATCACTAAGAATTTTAATATTTTCTAAATAGGGTATTTTAATTGTATCAGTAAAGTTTATTTTTGGCTGTTCTGTCGGCCCATTATAAAATATTTTGTTTGCTTTGTTAATTGCTTTTTCGATTACATACGAGGGATACGTGAGACTTTCTAATTGTTGGCGGATTAATTTGAATTCGTATTTCAAATGATGAGTGGAACACACTCCAAGACCTCTTAGGAAAAGATTGCATGCAACACCAGTTTTTACAGACAAAGCATGATAACTTAGAAAGTGTATATAAGAGACAGAGAAAGGTTTCTTCCTATAGACAGTAAATGAGTATAAGAACATAAGAACATAAGAATAGGGGACACTGCAACATGCCTACTGGCACACACGAGGCAGCTCCATTTTTGAATGGTATTTTCAGCATGTCTAACCTATTCTATTCTACTCTACTTATTTATTCTATTTTTCTTTTTATGATTTTTCTAATAAGCACTAACCTATTCATACCCACCCTACCTCTGTCATATGTCTATCTAATCTACATTTGAAGGTGTCTAAAGTATTGGCATTTACTATCCTACTAGGAAGCCTGTTCCATGCATCAGCTACTCTATTACCAAACCAATTTTTACCAATTTCCCTTCTGAACCTAAATTTATCAAGCTTAAATCCATTATTACGAGTTCTGGTTTGATCATGAATTTTTAAAACTTTATTAATATCTCCCTTGTTAATCCCTTTAAACCATTTATACACTTCAATCATATTCCCCCTAACTCTTCGCCTCTCTAGAGAATGTAGATTAATTTTTTCTAACCATATAATTTCTTTGGGCTTAATGCTAACTAGAATCTCTGTCTCAAAGAACTCCATATACTAGTTGGCCAGAAGGGGGGACAAGGGGCTTCCCATACTACATCCAAATTTTTGCTTGTAAAAACTACCATTAAAGGAAAATACATTATTAGTGACGCATAACTTAAGTAAATCCATGGTTTTTTCAAGACCTAGTGGAAAATGCTCGGCAAAAGGAATCAGTTTAACGCTAAGGAACTGTAAAACATCATCTACTGGAACTTTAGTGAACAAAGATTCTACGTCTAAACTAAGGAGCTTTACATTACTTAAGGGAATATTTGAGTTATTAATATTTTTAATAAAATCTTCAGAATGTTTAAGATGAGATGAAGAAAATGATCCCAAAAAGGGGGAAAGCAGACTTGCCAGCCACTTGGAAATCTTATATATGAAAGAACCCTTGCATGATATTATAGGGCGTAAAGGAATGCCGTCTTTGTGAGTTTTAGGAAGACCATAGAAGTAGGGAAGGGAGGGATTGGTGACTTTATATGATTCAAGCAATTCAATATTCTTCTTGTTTTTACCAATTTTGCAAACGGATTTATAGAACTCTGCAGATATGGTGCTCAGGGGATCTTTAACTAATTTCTCATAGGTGTTTTCATCATTAAGAAGTTCCATGGCTTTATCACTATATGAATCTTTGTCAAGAAGAATAATTTTTCCGTCTTTGTCCGATTTGGTTATGATAACATTATCAAGTTTGCGTAATGACTCAATAGCGATCAGATATCTTCTAGAGAGTGGACATTTTGATTTATTTTGCTCTAATAATGTATGCAGCAGAATCCCCTTGAGGCAAAGATTCATATATTGATAAAGCCATGGAACTTCTTAATGATGATAACACCTATGAGAAATTAGTTAAAGATCCCCTGAGCACCATATCTGCAGAGTTCTATAAATCCGTTTGCAAAATTGGTAAAAACAAGAAGAATATTGAATTGCTTGAATCATATAAAGTCACCAATCCCTCCCTTCCCTACTTCTATGGTCTTCCTAAAACTCACAAAGACGGCATTCCTTTACGCCCTATAATATCATGCAAGGGTTCTTTCATATATAAGATTTCCAAGTGGCTGGCAAGTCTGCTTTCCCCCTTTTTGGGATCATTTTCTTCATCTCATCTTAAACATTCTGAAGATTTTATTAAAAAAATTAATAACTCAAATATTCCCTTAAGTAATGTAAAGCTCCTTAGTTTAGACGTAGAATCTTTGTTCACTAAAGTTCCAGTAGATGATGTTTTACAGTTCCTTAGCGTTAAACTGATTCCCTTTGCCGAGCATTTTCCACTAGGTCTTGAAAAAACCATGGATTTACTTAAGCTATGCGTCACTATTAATGTATTTTCCTTTAATGGTAGTTTTTACAAGCAAAAAATTGGATGTAGTATGGGAAGCCCCTTGTCCCCCCTTCTGGCCAACTTGTATATGGAGTTTTTTGAGACAGAGATTCTAGTCAGCATTAAGCCCAAAGAAATGATATGGTTGCGATATGTAGATGATATATTTTCATATTGGGATTCCCGTTGGGGAGAATTTGACACATTTTTTAATAAACTTCATGATTTAGTCCCTAGCATCAAGTTTAAAACCGAATGGGAATCGGATGGCAAGCTACCATTTTTGGATGTCTTAGTTATGAGAGAACCCAACAAATACTCATTTACTGTCTATAGGAAGAAAACTTTCTCTGTCTCTTATATACACTTTCTAAGTTATCATGCTTTGTCTGTAAAAACTGGTGTTGCATGCAATCTTTTCCTAAGAGGTCTTAGAGTGTGTTCCACTCATCATTTGAAATACGAATTCAAATTAATCCGCCAACAATTAGAAAGTCTCATGTATCCCGCGTATGTAATCGAAAAAGCAATTAACAAAGCAAACAAAATATTTTATAATGGGCCGACAGAACAGCCAAAAATAAACTTTACTAATACAATTAAAATACCCTATTTAGAAAATATTAAAATTCTTAGTGATCAATTAGGCAGAAGTAATCCTTTCATATTTAATTATCCCAAAACAATTGGTTCTTCACTTATTAACGTGTATCAAAATAAAAAAGCTTTAGAAGCAGGGATTTATAAAATTGATTGCTGTTCCTGCAATAAATCTTACATAGGTTACACTGGTCGTTCGCTAGGCCAGAGAATTTCTGAGCATAAAAGAGCAGTGCGATATGGTGTTGAAAGTTCTGCTTTATTTTGCATATGCGAGATACTGGTCACCATATTAATTGGAGTGAGTCCTCATTGCTATATAAGAGTAATTGCCAATATAGGAGAAAGATACTTGAAGCAGCCATTATAGAAAAATCAGAAACCTTAAATTTATCAAATGGACAGTGGAGATCTGACGTTGTGGATGAAGCATTATTAAGAGACCTCATTAAGAAGATTATGCCAAATGACTCTCCACCTGACCTGATGGTTTGAAGATAATCACATCGTGGATCCTCCTGGGAATCGTAGCTAGCATCTCTCCACACCTTTATCCAGAGCTTTGTATTTATCAATTCATTTGTACCTAAAGAGGACTGGAGTCCAGTCGTAATATATAGTACATCTTCGTTTCTTTTGTGTTTTATTTATGGGCCTTTTTTTGCTTCATATTGTGCTGTGATATAACAGTTTATTTTGCATATATATATATATATATATATATATATATATATATATATATATATATATATATATATATATATATATATATATATATATATATATATATATATATATATATATATATATATATATATATATATATATATATATATATATATATATATATATATATATATATATATATATATATATATATATATATATATATATATATATATATATATATATATATATATATATATATATATATATATATATATATATATATATATATATATATATATATATATATATATATATATATATATATATATATATATATATATATATATATATATATATATATATATATATATATATATATATATATATATATATATATATATATATATATATATATATATATATATATATATATATATATATATATATATATATATATATATATATATATATATATATATATAATATATATATATATATATATATATATATATATATATATATATATATATATATATATATATATATATATATATATATATATATATATATATATTATATATATATATATAATATGTATGATATATATGATAGATATATTCAACCAACTTCAAATAAAGTTGGGCTAAAACTTACTGGCTTATGGTTAAATATAACAGACAAACTGTACGGTACTAAAGGGGAAGGGCATGAGTTTGTTTGCTTAATAGTAGTGGAGAACTCCCACTGGTTAATGACACACATACACTAAATAATATTAAATTGAACACTGCATAAATCCAGGCTTAAATGAAAGACTCATCAATAAAATGTAAAAATATATTGAAAAAAACTTAACATTTTAATGGAGAGCAATATTTCAGCTTAAAAGAAAAGGATAAATATTACTCTAGCTTAGGCGGCAATAAGGTGAATTTTACAAAAATGACAAAGAGTTATAGCTCCAGGCATGACTGCTGGACACATCAAAACAAAACAACACTTAATATCAAAATAATAATTGTTCAAAATCCAAAAACTTTATGCAATATTAAAACACGGTCACTGCTTGACAAATTCGACAGCACTAGGCCAAGGGGCGAAATGGGAGGCTCATAAATTTATACGAATTTTACGAGTCTCTAACAATAGGTCATCACCTGATGCTGTCTTCAGAGAGATATCCTCATCCATTCTGTAAACAAATCAGATGAGATATACATTATAAATATATATGATATATTTTTATATATATATATATATATATATAGGATATATATATAGATATATAGATATATATTTATAAACAAATATCATTTATTCATGAGATATATATATGATATATATATGACATATATAAATGATAGTATAATATAGTCTCTCATATACATATATATACATGTAGGCTGATATATACTACTATATGGTATATATATATATATATACACATACATAGGTATATACTATATGAAACTGTGTATGATATACAGATCACCATATATATATATATATATATATATATATATATATATATATATATATATATATATATATATATATATATATATATATATATATATATATATATATATATATATATATATATATATATATATATATATATATATATATATATATATATATATATATATATATATATATATATATATATATATATATATATATATATATATATATATATATATATATATATATATATATATATATATATATATATATATATATATATATATATATATATATATATATATATATATATATATATATATATATATATATATATATATATATATATATATATATATATATATATATATATATATATATATATATATATATATATATATATATATATATATATATATATATATATATATATATATATATATATATATATATATATATATATATATATATATATATATATATATATATATATATATATATATATATATATATATATATATATATATATATATATATATATATATATATATATATATATATATATATATATATATATATATATATATATATATATATATATATATATATATATATATATATATATATATATATATATATATATATATATATATATATATATATATATATATATATATATATATATATATATATATATATATATATATATATATATATATATATATATATATATATATATATATATATATATATATATATATATATATATATATATATATATATATATATATATATATATATATATATATATATATATATATGTATATATATATATATATATATATATATATATATATATATATATATATATATATATATATATATATATATATATATATATATATATATATATATATATATATATATATATATATATATATATATATATATATATATATATATATATATATATATATATATATATATATATATATATATATATATATATATATATATATATATATATATATATATATATATATATATATATATATATATATATATATATATATATATATATATATATATATATATATATATATATATATATATATATATATATATATATATATATATATATATATATATATATATATATATATATATATATATATATATATATATATATATCAAGCAAGCACATTACATATGTGAAAACATGAATCATTTTTTACCCCGACCGGGACTCGAACCTAGGACTTATAATTACTAAGTCAAGGCGCTACCAACTACACACCACAGAAGGTATAAAAGGAATCCAACCTTATAGCTTATATCTGCTATACTTAGGAATGAACGCATTCTATCTGAATGCCACTATGTTCATATTACAGATTCCCCAACCTCACTCGTGGCTTCATTTGAGCATTTAATTCAATTCCCAATCTCATTCGGGTCGTACAATAACCAAGCAAGCACATTACATATGTGAAAACATGAATCATTTTTTTTACCCCGACCGGGACTCGAACCTAGGACTTATAATTACTAAGTCAAGGCGCTACCAACTACACACCACAGAAGGTATAAAAGGAATCCAACCTTATAGCTTATATCTGCTATACTTAGGAATGAACGCATTCTATCTGAATGCCACTATGTTCATATTACAGATTCCCCAACCTCACTCGTGGCTTCATTTGAGCATTTAATTCAATTCCCAATCTCATTCGGGTCATACAATAACCAAGCAAGCACATTACATATGTGAAAACATGAATCATTTTTTACCCCGACCGGGACTCGAACCTAGGACTTATAATTACTAAGTCAAGGTGCTACCAACTACACACCACAGAAGGTATAAAAGGAATCCAACCTTATAGCTTATATCTGCTATACTTAGGAATGAACGCATTCTATCTGAATGCCACTATGTTCATATTACAGATTCCCCAACCTCACTCGTGGCTTCATTTGAGCATTTAATTCAATTCCCAATCTCATTCGGGTCATACAATAACCAAGCAAGCACATTACATATGTGAAAACATGAATCATTTTTTACCCCGACCGGGACTCGAACCTAGGACTTATAATTACTAAGTCAAGGCGCTACCAACTACACACCACAGAAGGTATAAAAGGAATCCAACCTTATAGCTTATATCTGCTATACTTAGGAATGAACGCATTCTATCTGAATGCCACTATGTTCATATTACAGATTCCCCAACCTCACTCGTGGCTTCATTTGAGCATTTAATTCAATTCCCAATCTCATTCGGGTCATACAATAACCAAGCAAGCACATTACATATGTGAAAACATGAATCATTTTTTACCCCGATCGGTCGGGGTAAAAAATGATTCATGTTTTCACATATGTAATGTGCTTGCTTGGTTATTGTATGACCCGAATGAGATTGGGAATTGAATTAAATGCTCAAATGAAGCTACGAGTGAGGTTGGGGAATCTGTAATATGAACATAGTGGCATTCAGATAGAATGCATTCATTCCTAAGTATAGCAGATATAAGCTATAAGGTTGGATTCCTTTTATACCTTCTGTAGTGTGTAGTTGGTAGCGCCTTGACTTAGTAATTATAAGTCCTAGGTTCGAGTCCCGGTCGGGGTAAAAAATGATTCATGTTTTCACATATGTAATGTGCTTGTTTGGTTATTGTATGACCCGAATGAGATTGGGAATTGAATTAAATGCTCAAATGAAGCCACGAGTGAGGTTGGGGAATCTGTAATATGAACATAGTGGCATTCAGATAGAATGCGTTCATTCCTAAGTATAGCAGATATAAGCTATAAGGTTGGATTCCTTTTATACCTTCTGTGGCGTGTAGTTGGTAGCGCCTTGACTTAGTAATTATAAGTCCTAGGTTCGAGTCCCGGTCGGGGTAAAAAATGATTCATGTTTTCACATATGTAATGTGCTTGCTTGGTTATTGTATGACCCGAATGAGATTGGGAATTGAATTAAATGCTCAAATGAAGCCACGAGTGAGGTTGGGGAATCTGTAATATGAACATAGTGGCATTCAGATAGAATGCGTTCATTCCTAAGTATAGCAGATATAAGCTATAAGGTTGGATTCCTTTTATACCTTCTGTGGTGTGTAGTTGGTAGCGCCTTGACTTAGTAATTATAAGTCCTAGGTTCGAGTCCCGGTCGGGGTAAAAAATGATTCATGTTTTCACATATATAATGTGCTTGCTTGGTTATTGTATGACCCGAA
>JAXCGZ010003254.1:0-5000 GCA_037179515.1 Halocaridina rubra | reverse complement strand
TCTGTGCTGCCATACTGTGAGTTGTGTGTTAGTATGCAGCAATGTTTTATCAATATGTACACCTCCCTGTAAACCATGTTCAACTCTTGGTTTTGTATCCATTTGAAGCATTATTTGTATGAACTCATGTAATGTCTGACGCCTTGACGCAATAAATTAATAAAATAAAATAATCTCTCTCTCTCTCTCTCTCTCTCTCTCTCTCTCTCTCTCTCTCTCTCTCTCTCTCTCTTTCTCTTTTCAATATACATACAACTCTCTATATGCTTGGCCCCATTCTCCACCGTAGAGAGGGTGACCGGGCTAAAACAGCCATGTCTCACAGGTACTGCGTAGAGATTTGTAGCTCTCGGATTGGTTGGTGTAACGACTGCTTCTTCCCATCTACCCCAAGACTCTGTAACTCTTTTCCTCATTTTGTCTTTCCAAATTCTAATGACCTATCTTCCTTCAAAAGGCGGATCTATCGTCATCTCAGAGACTAATCCTCCATATCACTAGGTCCTCAGTACTTTGACTAGGTACTTATCCTTTGTGTATAATTACCTCATCTCAGCCTTGTCCATAACCTTTTTCTTTTCCTTCATCTTAATGTTTTCTCCTGGCCTAGCCTTTATTGATGAGGGCTGTTTTTTTTTTGTCTGTCCTGGTGTCACACTCATAAGAACAAAGAAACACGCATTCATCACGATCCGCACATAGCTCACTTACTTCTCTTAGCTCCTTGCAGATAAAGGGCTGCCACATTTCCCCCTCTATCACCCTTCTTAAAGCACCCACAAGGTAGGCGGACAAGGATATTATACAGTGAAACCCGACAGCCACAGTTAATTTAACCCCACCTCTTCATCAGATGGCAACTTTCAGCACACACCCGTCCATCACAGTTCAATGAGCCAGCAGGTGCAAGAAATCCCTTTGGCCCGAGTCACTTATACACAATCTTCCTCTTCTCATTCCTACCTTTATCACGCCATCCATCCATCTCGTTTTTAGTCTTCCTTTTTGCCTAACTCCAATCACTTTTGCACTCCACTCTCACATGACTATTCTATTCATTCATCACTCTTCCTTTCCATTAGTCAAACAAATTCAATGCTTTCTGACCTAATCTACATGAAAGCTTTCTTTCAACAACCGTTCTCTGCCTGACATCCTCATTTCATGCTCTATCTATTCTAGATACACCAGTCATACTTCTCAAACACCCCATCTTCATTGCATTTAACTTGTGCTTTTCATCCTCTCGTACATCTCATGACTTTACTTTTACCAATATTCACCCGAACTTTCCTTCTTTCGCACACCCTAACAAACTCATTCAGCAAATGTTTAGTTCATTCTCAGTATCAGCCACAAGTACATTATCATCCGCATATAGCAACTAATTCAATTTCCACATCCTTCCATCCTCGCCCACTAGCTCTAAGCCTCTGTTTAACAATTTTCCATTTACTTCCCTTACCACTCCATCCATATACACATTAAACAACCATGGTGACATAACGCATCCTTGGCGTAACCCTACATTCACCTCAAACCAATCACTCGTACCATTCACGACTCTCACACATGCTCTAGTAGTCATGTAAAAACTCATGACAGCATTCTACAAATTTCCACGTATGCCATACAGTCGCAATACACTCCACAGTGCTCCTCTATCAACCCTGTCATATGCTTTTTCTACTTCCATAAAATCCCAAAAGTGTCCCTACCTTTCTCCAAGCATCTATACCACACCTGTCTTAACTCAAACACATCAGCCACACTTCCTTTTCCTCTCTTGAACGCACACTGTTCTTCCTTAATCAATCTACCAATACCATTCCTATTTCTCTTGCACTCACAAAACCTCAAACCTCGAATCCCATTTCATTTTAGCCACTATTATTAGAGAAGATACTTCCTTCCATTCCACCACACATTTACTTATATTTCACTTATGAAAAGAGCCATTCCCTTTTTTCCTCACCCTTTCTTAACTTGACACTGCCAAATATCACCTCACCATTCCCTTGCAACTTAGTTTCATTCAGTGTAAGTGCACCAATCCTTCTCTTCACAAAAATAATCCCTATCTCCTCCCTCGTATTTTCACTTACACCTCAATCACGCACATTCAACAACCCAATTACTAAGATTCTGCCTGGATCACTAATGCCAGAATATATATATATATATATATATATATATATATATATATATATATATATATATATATATATATATATATATATATATATATATATATATATAAGATGTATGCATACATAAATACACACACAAACACACATATACACATACATACTTACATACATACATTCATACACACATACATACATACATACATACATACATATATACATACATACATACATACATACATACATACATATATACATACATGCATACATTCATAGACATACATACATACATACATACATACATACATACATACATACATACATACATACATACATACATACATACATACATACATACATACATACATACATACATACATACATACATACATACATACATACATACATACATACATACATACATACATACATACATACATACATACATACATACATACATACATACATACATACATACATACATACATACATACATACATACATACATACATACATACATACATACATACATACATACATACATACATACATACATACATACATACATACATACATACATACATACATACATACATACATACATACATACATACATACATACATACATACATACATACATACATACATACATACATACATATATACATACATACATACATAAACAGTGTCACAGTTTTTCCTAAGGGCTTCAGAATATTTTGAGTTGAAAGGTCTGAGAGGACTGGTGGAGGGATAGCACTGCTCATAAATGAAAGATTTCAGGTTTGTGAAATAAACTTTACCATAGAAAGTGAGTTCAAGAAATTTCTTGTTGCTTGCATAATTTCTGGGTCAGAAAACATTATAATAACTGTTGCATGTAATCCACCAAGAAACCAATATAGGCTAGAAATTTATGAGGAAAGTCATATAGGTACTATTGAAGTCATAAACTCAGTTGTTAACATTGCACGGGAAGTAAAATGTAGGATTTTGATTATGGGAGATTTTAATCGTAGAGAAATATATTGGATTAATCTTGACCTACACACTGGGAGGACTCATTTGGGACAAGATTCCTAGATTGTGTAGAAGGGAATTTCCTACACCAACATGTATTGGAACCAACGAGTGCCCGGAGTGGGAATGAGCCATCGCTGCTTGATCTAGTATTCACAGATAATGTGTTGGTTCTTGTAAAAATTGAGTATGAACCACCAATTGGAAAGAGTGACCACTGTATATTATTGATGGAGTATATTTTCGAAGATATTCTGCCTAAAGTACAGGCACTGAGGACATAAGGAGGAACTATCTGAAAGGAGATTGCATCAAAATGAATGAGCTTTTTGGAGTTATTGACTGGAAGACCTTATCTAACAACACATCTATGCAAGAAATGCACAACAGCTTTTGTGAGGAATATGGAAATATAGTAGATTGTTGCATACCTTCCACCAATATAGGAGTTTTTCATGCCGTAGAGAAATGGTTTAAAAATGAGCGTAAGAGAGCTAAGAAGTGGAGAGACAAATGCTGGAAAAGGCATATGAAGCGAAAAAACATAAATGCTTGGCAGACTTATAAAAGAGCAAGAAATGATTACCTAAGTAAAAGAAGAGAGGCAGAGAAAGACTATGAAAGGGACATCACCAGTAAGGCCAAAGAAAATCCCAAACTTGTCCACAGATTTATCAGAGGAAAACTGAAGGTAAAAAAACAGGTCTTAATGCTAAAGAGAATGGATGGAAGCAAGACTGAAACGGATGAAGAGATCTGCGAAGAATTTAATAAAGAGTTTCAGTCAGTATTTTCAGTATAAAATACCCCACCCCCTCAGATTGCAAAGATAGGAGCTCATATGCCGGTATTAGAGGACATCATCTCTTACAGTCTCAGAGGTATGCAAATCGTTGATGGAGTTAGATGTCCATAAACCAACAGGTCCTGATGATATATCCCCTTATATACTTATGAAATGCGCTAAATTAATATTAGCGGCACTAAGTATCATTTTTGAAAAGTCACTGGAGTCAGGGGAGATTCCAAGATGCTAGAAGCAAGCGAACGTAGTACCTATCTTCAAAAAGGAAAGGAGGGATACAGCTCTAAACTATATACCTGTTTCCTTGACTAGCATACTTTGCAAAGCTATTGAGAAACTACTAGGGAAACACACCTTTCTTTACTTGGAATCCTTAAACTTTTTGTCAGTGAGACAACAAGGCATCAGAGAAGGTAAATCAACAGTAACAAACTTATTAGATTTTTATGATGAGGCAAGACAAATCTTACAGGAAAGAGAGAGCTGGTTAGATTGCATTTTCCTAGGCTTCCAGAGACATTTGGCTCGGTCCCACACTGGAGAGTTATTAAGGACCTGCAAGCAATGGCAAGAATAGGTGGAAATGTCTTGGATTGGATAAAAACTTACTTAGAAGGAAGGGAACAGAGGGTTAGAGTAAAACACTCATTGTCTGAATGGAGAAGAGTTAGTAGTGGAGTTCCACAGGGTTCACTCTTTAGGGCCACTTTTGTTCCTTGTATATGTCAATGACCTACTAGAGTCTGTGTACTCATTCATGAATAAGTTTGCAGATGATGCAAAGATTGTGAAGAAAGTAAGAAACGAGAATAATGGTAGAGAACTTCAGGAAGATCAAAATAATTTGCATGAGTGGTCAGAAAATTGGCTAATGAAATTTGACAATTCAAAATGTAAGGCAATGAAAATGGGTACAAGTGCAAGAAGGTCCAAGCTTGATTGCTCAATGGCAGGAACAGAACTTCAAGAGACAGAGATTGAGAGAGATCTAGAAGTAAATATACTAGCCGATTTGTCTCCAGAAATAT
>JAXCGZ010003253.1:0-18582 GCA_037179515.1 Halocaridina rubra | reverse complement strand
ACACACACACACACACACACACACACACACACACACACACACACACACACACACACACACACACACACACACACACACACACAACAGTTGATTATAAAGAGACAGTAATCGAAAAAATGAAAGACGTTGTGATGGAAAGGGCAAACCCACTCATCAGACAGGCACTTGATAAGGAGAAGACAGTGGTAATCTCAGGCATAAGTGAATCCCAGGAGCCAACATGGCAGGGGAGACTTGAAGAAAATAAAGCTAGGGTTGTAGACCTGATAAGAAAGCTTGGAGTAGTATGTGGTCCTGAGGATATTGTAAACATACACCAACTAGGTAAATATTCGAGGGAAGGAAAGCCGAGACCAACAAAAGTAACCTTTGAGAGAGGGGAGACATGTAGGGAAATATTGTTGAGAAAAAAAAGTCTAAAAGACCTTCAAGAATGCAAAGAAGTGTTCATTAGACGATACAGAACACAGGAAGAGATGGGAAAGATCAAAAACTTGTTGCAAGAGGCAAGAAGGTTAAATGATGAAAGAAATGAGGAAGAGAAGAAAAATTTTCGCTACGGAATACTTCCAGACAAAGGGGAGATAAAGAAGATAATGACAGAAGATCAGGGGATGGGGCCTCATTAAGATTGTTATACACAAATGCTGATGGATTAGCTGGTAAGGCAGTAGAATTAAAAGATAGGATTCACAACAGTAAGGCAGATATAGTAGCAATTACAGAGACTAAGTTGAGTGAGGACATAAACAGTGTCACAGTTTTTCCTAAGGGCTTCAGAATACTAAGGGTCGAAAGATCTGAGAGGACTGGTGGAGGGATAGCACTGCTCATAAGTGAGAGGATTCAAGCTGAAGAGATAAACTTGGCTATAGAAAGTGAGTTCAGGGAATTTCTTGTTGCTCGCATAAATACTGGGTCAGAGAGCATTATAATAACTGTTGTATACAACCCACCAAGGAACCAAAATAGGCTTGAAATTTATGAGGAAAGTCATATAGGTACGATTGAAGTCATAAACTCAGTTGTTAACATGGCGCGGGAGAAAAAATGTAGGATTTTGATTATGGGAGACTTTAATCATAAAGAGATAGATTGGATAAATCTTGACCCACACAGTGGTGAGGACTCCTTTGGGGCAAGATTCCTAGATTGCGTACAAGGGAATTTCCTACACCAACATGTAATGGAACCAACAAGAGCCAGGGGTGGGGATGAGCCATCACTACTTGATCTGGTGTTCACAGATAATGTGTTGGATATTGAAAATATTGAGTATGAACCACCAATTGGAAAGAGTGACCACTGTGTGTTGTTGATGGAGTATATCATTGAAGACATTCTTCCTGAGAGTAGAGGCACTGAGGACATGAGGAGGAACTATCAGAAAGGAGATTACATCAAAATGAATGAGCTTTTTGCAGTTATTGACTGGAGAACCTTATTTTACAACAAATCTGTACAAGAAATGTATGACATCTTTTGTGAGAAATATGGGAAGATAGTAGATTGCTGCATACCTGTCACCAAAGTAGGTGTAATTCATGCCAGAGAGAAATGGTTCGATAATGGGTGTAAAAGAGCTAAGGAGTGGAGAGACAAATGCTGGAAAAGGTATAGGAGGAGAAAAAACATAAATGCCTGGCAAACCTACAAAAGAGCAAGAAATGACTACCTAAGTAAAAGGAGAGAGGCAGAGAAAGATTATGAGAGGGACATCACCAGGAAGGCTAAAGAAAATCCCAAGCTTTTCCACAGCTTTATCAGAGGAAAACTGAAGGTAAAAGAACAGGTTTTAAGGCTAAAGAGAGCGGATGGAAGCATCACTGAGACGGATGAAGAGATCTGCAAAGAATTGAACAAGGAGTTTCAGTCAGTATTTACAGTAGAATATACCCCACCCCCTCAGATTGCAGTGATAGAAGCTCAAGGGCCGGTATTAGAGAACATCAACCTTACAGCCACAGAGGTATGCAAGGCGCTGATGGATTTAGATGTTCATAAAGCTACAGGTCCTGATGACATATCCCCTCATGTGCTTAAAAAATGCGCAAACACAATATCAGTGGCACTAAGTATCATATTTAAGGAGTCATTGGAGTCGGGGGAGATTCCAAGATGCTGGAAACAAGCAAATGTGATACCTATCTTCAAAAAGGGAAGGAGGGATACGGCTCTGAACTATAGACCAGTTTCCTTGACCAGCATAGTTTGCAAACTTATGGAGAAACTACTAAGGAAACATATCTCTCTTCACTTGGAATCCTTCAACTTTTTGTCAGTGAGGCAACATGGCTTCAGAGAAGGAAGATCAACAGTAACAAACTTATTAGAATTTTATGATGAGGTAAGCCAAATCTTACAGGAAAGAGAGGGTTGGGCAGATTGCATATTCCTAGACTTCCAGAAAGCGTTTGACACTGTTCCACATGGGAGACTTATTAGGAAGCTGCAATCAATGGCTAGAATAGGTGGAAATGTCTTGGAATGGATAAAAACTTACTTAGAAGGAAGGGAACAGAGGGTTAGAGTAAGACACTCAGTGTCTGAATGGAGAAGAGTTAGTAGTGGAGTTCCACAGGGTTCAGTTTTAGGGCCACTTTTGTTCCTTGTATATGTAAATGACCTACCAGAGTCTGTAAATTCATTCATGAATATGTTTGCAGATGATGCAAAGATTGTGAAGAAAGTAAAAAACGAGAACAATGGTAGAGAACTTCAGGAGGATCTAAATAATCTGCATGAGTGGTCAGAAAAGTGGCTAATGAAATTCAATACCTCAAAATGTAAGGTAATGAGAATGGGTACAAGTGCAAGAAGGCCCAAGCTTGACTACTCGGTGGCTGGAGTACAGCTTCAGGAGACAGAAAATGAGAGAGATCTAGGAGTAAACATATTGGCAGATTTGTCTCCAGAAATACATATAAATGGCGTAGTAAGGGCAGCATATGCATTCTTATCAAATGTAAGGGTAGCCTTCAGGCACATGGACAAGGAAATGTTCAGAAATATTTATGTAACCTATGTGAGGCCAAAACTCGAATATGCAGCCCCCTTTTGGAATCCGCACTTGAAAAAGCACATAGCTAAGCTTGAAAAAGTTCAAAGACATGCCACGAAACTGGTGCCAGAAATACGCAATCTCGGTTATGATGAGAGGCTGAGGGAATTAGACTTGCCATCACTCGAAGCTAGAAGAGTAAGGGGGGATATGGTGACAGTCTTTAAATTCCTTCATGGTTATGATAGAGTGGATAGGGATCGATATTTCGATATGGCTGGCTCTAGAACTAGAGGTCATAGTTTGAAGCTTCGGAAGAAAACTTGTTTGCAGGATGTAAGGAAATACTTTTTCAGTGTAAGAGTAGTTGATAATTGGAATTCGCTAAGCGAGGAGGTAGTTAATGCTACCTCAATCCATAGTTTTAAGGACAGGTATGATAAGTATCACTAAGTCTAAAAATGGAACCGATCAGGAGACGGGAAGATACGAGCTTTGGGCTCTTTCCCGTAAACACAATTAGGTAATCACAATTAGGTAATCACACACACTACCTAAGTAAAAGGAGAGAGGCAGAGAGAGACTATGAGAGGGACATCACCAGGAAGGCTAAAGAAAATCCCAAGCTTTTCCACAGCATTATCAGAGGAAAACTGAAGGTAAAAGAACAGGTTTTAAGGCTAAAGAGAGCGGATGGAAGCATCACTGAGACGGACGAAGAGATCTGCAAAGAATTGAACAAGGAGTTTCAGTCAGTATTTACAGTAGAAAATACCCCACCCCCTCAGATTGCAGTGATAGAAGCTCAAGGGCCGGTATTAGAGAACATCAACCTTACAGCCACAGAGGTATGCAAAGCGCTGATGGATTTAGATGTTCATAAAGCTACAGGTCCTGATGACATATCCCCTCATGTGCTTAAAAAATGCGCAAACACAATATCAGTGGCACTAAGTATCATATTTAAGGAGTCACTGGAGTCGGGGGAGATTCCAAGATGCTGGAAACAAGCAAATGTGATACCTATCTTCAAAATGGGAAGGAGGGATACGGCTCTGAACTATAGACCAGTTTCCTTGACCAGCATAGTTTGCAAAGTTATGGAGAAACTACTAAGGAAACATATCTCTCTTCACTTGGAATCCTTCAACTTTTTGTCAGTGAGGCAACATGGCTTCAGAGAAGGTAGATCAACAGTAACAAACTTATTAGAATTTTATGATGAGGTAAGCCAAATCTTACAGGAAAGAGAGGGTTGGGCAGATTGCATATTCCTAGACTTCCAGAAAGCGTTTGACACTGTTCCACATGGGAGACTTATTAGGAAGCTGCAATCAATGGCTAGAATAGGTGGAAATGTCTTGGAATGGATACAAACTTACTTAGAAGGAAGGGAACAGAGGGTTAGAGTAAGACACTCAGTGTCTGAATGGAGAAGAGTTAGTAGTGGAGTTCCACAGGGTTCAGTTTTAGGGCCACTTTTGTTCCTTGTATATATAAATGACCTACCAGAGTCTGTAAATTCATTCATGAATATGTTTGCAGATGATGCAAAGATTGTGAAGAAAGTAAAAAACGAGAACAATGGTAGAGAACTTCAGGAGGATCTAAATAATCTGCATGAGTGGTCAGAAAAGTGGCTAATGAAATTCAATACCTCAAAATGTAAGGTAATGAGAATGGGTACAAGTGCAAGAAGGCCCAAGCTTGACTACTCGGTGGCTGGAGTACAACTTCAAGAGACAGAAAATGATAGAGATCTAGGAGTAAACATACTGGCAGATTTGTCTCCAGAAATACATATAAATGGCGTAGTAAGGGCAGCATATGCATTCTTATAATACTTTATTTCCATTTCAATACAATGGGTATTCGTCAGCCAGGGTAAGCCCCAACCCCCCACTGTGGTGTCCACCCACAGCAGTTCCTGCCAGTAAACAGCTTAAACTCTCGGTCTTGGACGGGAACCGATCTTTCGACCTCATGAATACGAAGCCAGCGCGTTACCACTGTACTAGCCAGCAGGCACATGGACAAGGAAATGTTCAGAAATATTTATGTAACCTATGTGAGGCCAAAACTCGAATATGCAGCCCCCTTTTGGAATCCGCACTTGAAAAAGCACATAGCTAAGCTTGAAAAAGTTCAAAGAGATGCCACGAAACTGGTGCCAGAAATATGCAATCTCGGTTATGATGAGAGGCTGAGGGAATTAGACTTGCCATCACTCGAAGCTAGAAGAGTAAGGGGGGATATGGTGACAGTCTTTAAAGTCCTTCATGGTTATGATAGAGTGGATAGGGATCGATATTTCGATATGGCTGGCTCTAGAACTAGAGGTCATAGTTTGAAGCTTCGTAAGAAAACTTGTTTGCAGGATGTTAGGAAATACTTTTTCAGTGTAAGAGTAGTTGATAATTGGAATTCGCTAAGCGAGGAGGTAGTTAATGCTATCTCAATCCATAGTTTTAAGGACAGGTACGATAAGTATCACTAAGTCTAAAAATGGAACCGATCAGGAGACGGGAAGATACGAGCTTTGGGCTCTTTCCCGTAAACACAATTAGGTAATCACAATTAGGTAATCACATATATATTTATATATATTTATATGTTTTTATATATTTACATATATATATATATATATATATATATATATATATATATATATATATATATATATATATATATATATATATATATATATATATATATATATATATATATATATATATATATATATATATACATATATATATATATATATATATATATATATATATATATATATATATATATATATATATATATATATATATATATATATATATATATATATATATATATACATGGTAAGCCGATCAGTGAAACCGTGTACTAGAACGAATCACTATACGTCGGATCCTACCTGGGTCCCTTCTCAAGCACAAGTGGGAACAGAATGGAACCTTAACACCAGAAATGATATAAGAGATCATTCTGTCGAGGCAGAGCTTGTATTAAAAAGAGAAAAATAAGTAAAGAAGGTCACCTTCTCATGTTAATATCTATTAACCCAAATAAGCTTCTTATCTAGGAATTAGCTTATTCTAGTTAATACATCGTGTTGTATGTCACAGTTAGTCATCGTGAATGGAGTTAAATACGGAGATATTAGAGCTGATATATTAAGACTGGATAGATTAGCTAACATCTTGAGGTGGGTTTAAGCCTACGTTATTGCTTAAAGACTCGTGCACTCTACCACTTAGCTGCTGTGGACCCCGATTAATATATTTTAGTGTTTGTTGTGATCTCATTGAACAGTTCATATTTTGTTATATTTTTATTACCCCTTGTCTCAATAGACCATGTTGTAAATTATTTATGTTGTCAGTGTTCTAATATGTCATCATGATGAGAGGAGGTCTAGTTAAGATACGCAATATTGCTATTCATTCGTATTTACTGTTAAACTGATTTTCATATCTATCTATCTATCTATCTATCTATCTATCCGTATGTTTGTCTATCTATCTATCTATCTATCTATCTATCTATCTATCTATCTATCTATCTATCTATCTATCTATCTATCTATCTATATATATATATATATATATATATATATATATATATATATATATATATATATATATATATATGTATATATATATATATATATATATATATATATATATATATATATATATATATATATATATATATATATATATATATATATATATATATATATATATATATATATATATATATATATATATATATATATATATATATATATATAATCACACACACACACTCATATATATATATATATATATATATATATATATATATATATATATATATATATATATATATATATATATATATATATATATATATATATATTTATATATATGAATAATTTTTACCCCGATCGGGACTTGAACCTAGGACACATAAATACTGTGCCAAGGCGCTACCAACTACACCACAGAAGTTCTTAAAAGAGAAACAAATCTTACAGCTAGATTTGCTATACTAGGAATGAACGCATTCTCTCTGAATGCCATTTTATTCATATTACAGTTTCCCCCAACCTCACTCCTGGCTTTGTTTTCGCATTTAATTCAAATCTCAATCTCATTTGGGACCAACAGTAATCAAATAAGCTCAATACTATATGTGAAAACATGAATAATTTTTACCTCGACCGGGACTTGAACCTTGGACACATAATTGCTGTGCCAAGGCGCTACCAACTACACGACAGAAGGTCTTAAAAGGGAAACAAACCCTACAGCTATATCTGCTATACTAGGAATGAACGCAGTCTATCTGAATGCCACTGTGTTCATATTACAGTTTTCCCCCAACTTCACTCGTGGCTTCGTTTTCGCATTTAATTCGAATCTCAATCTCATTTGGGACCAACAGTAATCAAATAAGCACATTACCGTATATGAAAACATGAATAATTTTTACCCCGACTGGGATTTGAACCTAGGACACATAATTACTGTGCCCAGGCTGAACACAGTGGCATTCAGATAGAATGCGTTCATTCCTAGTATAGCAGATAGAGCTGTAAGGTGTGTTTCCCTTTTAAGACCTTCTGTAGTGTAGTTGGTAACGCCTTGGCACAGTAATTATGTGTCCTAGATTAAAGTCCCGGTCGGGGTAAAAATTATTCATGTTTACACATATGGTAATGTGCTTATTTTATTTATATATATGTATATATATATATATATATATATATATATATATATATATATATATATATATATATATATAGATAGATAGATAGATAGATAGATAGATAGATAGATAGATAGATATGTATATATATATATATATATATATATATATATATATATATATATATATATATATATATATATATTATATATATATATATATATATATAATATGTGTGTGTGTGTATGAAATATATTTTGCCCCTGGAAGGGATTCAAACCTAAGACACATAATTACTGTGCCAAGGCGCTACCAACTACACCTCTGAAAGTCAAAGGAACAAGCTAACCTCTCAACTAACTGTTAAGGTAGGGAATTAAAAATTCTTCTGAACA
Organism: Halocaridina rubra; assembly: GCA_037179515.1. Lineage (NCBI taxonomy): Eukaryota > Metazoa > Arthropoda > Malacostraca > Decapoda > Atyidae > Halocaridina > Halocaridina rubra. Next base: position 10,500 of record JAXCGZ010003253.1, on the reverse strand, counting down.
CTTTTTGTGTGTACATATGCATACATTAATACATATATATACATATATATATATATATATATATATATATATATATATATATATATATATATATATATATATATATATATATATATATATATATATATATATATATATATATATATATATATATATATCAATTATCTAGTTTCCTCATGACTTTTCGTCAGCCATGTGTTTTTTTTCTCAGAATGAAATTGCAAGTCATATCCTTAGAAGAGAGCAGAGCTCTTGTTAGGTAAATTTACGTAATTTTTCTTGTTAGATAAGATTCGGGTGAGTTCGGGGGAGAGAAGTTGTTATGAGGTGAAGCAGTAAGAGAAAACACTGTGGATGACCCATGGAGTTGAGGTAGTGGGGTTTGTGGTAACTCCATATCTCCTAGGAGCTAAGATAGGTTAGATTGGAGAATTAGCTTTATGGTGATTGGATATGTGTGCTTTGACTCCGTCGCCTGACCTTACATAAAAATTTAGTACCATAGCGTATGTATATCATGCAGTGAATTGTAATGTTTATTTTTAGGGATCGTTGGTTAATACATCATGAAGGACTGTTATGTATATTTGCATTTCTTCAAATACACAGATCAGGAGACGGGAAGATACGAGCTTTGGGCTCTTTCCCGTAAACACAATTAGGTAATCACATACATACATACATACATACATACATACATACATACATACATACATACATACATACATACTTACATACATACATACACACATACATACATACATACATACTTACATACATACATACATACATACATACATACATACATACATACATACATACATACATACATACATACATACATACATACATACATACATACATACATACATACATACATACATACATACATACATACATACATACATACATACATACATACATACATACATACATACATACAAACATATACATACATACATACATACATACATACATACATACATACATACATACATACATACATACATACATACATACATACATACATATTAATATTCTTTCACGCGAGACATGATATAAATGTGAACCAAAAAGTGTGGCCTCAACCATCAAATAAAATAAGGCAAAGCAGACATAAATCTACCTTTTTCCTTTACCATTTGCTTCCTGGTAATAAAGGAAGAATTGCTGCCTTCACTACCACTCTTATCCCTTTTAGCTGGTCCTTACGATATGCAGGATAAACGAGGTCATATTATTATTCTCCCCAACCACCAGGGATATCCCTTTTAGACGCGGAGAAGATGAGCTCGCTTCATCGTCCCCTACCACAAGATATAATTACATTATTTATTCAAATTTTGGGACAGTTAATATAATAAAATAATGAAGAAATTATTATTATTTCCGTCAAAAAGATTGAAATATGTCTGTCATGGTTTGAAGACGACAGAACAAGATTTTTATATGGCTGCTGTGGGTTACGTTGATTTCCAACTTAATTAGTATAATATACCAGAAAGACATACTAGTAGTCAACATGTAAATAATAATAATAATAATAATAATAATAATAATAATAATAATAATAATAATAATAATAATAATAATAATAATAATAATAATAATAATAATAATAATGTTCCGGTTTTACGTCACGGACTCCCTTTTCTGCTAAGGGCTAGGACAGTTGCCCTCTTGCGAAGGACTTGTTTTGGCAGATGTAATCGTTACCCTGAGTGCATGCCCTTGCTAACCTCAGACCGTGGCGGGGCACGAACCCTCGACCTGACACCTCAGAGTAGTTGATGCTACCGCTTGAGCTACGGTGATTATAATAATAATAATAATAATAATAATAATAATAATAATAATAATAATAATAATAATAATAATAATAATAATAATAATAATAATAATAATAATAATAAGAAGAAGAAGAAGAAGAAGAAGAAGAAAGAAGAAGAAGAAGCCTTGAGAACAAATGAGGCATCTCTCATGTTGCAACCCCTCACGGCTCAGCAGATTCAGTGAGTACGCCGTCAGATATTTGGTTTATAGTGGAATGATAACTTCAAGAGCTTGGTGTATATCTCGACTCAGGAGGTGACAGACTTGCGTTCGAACCACGGCTTGGGAATAGGAAGGGCATCTAACCTTAATTCACCAGCTTCAAACAGTGTTCACCCCCAGGTGGAGGGTAATATATACACATAGATAAAAAAATATATGTCTAATCATCACATCTGTTGAGCTATATGATGCCTCTGTACTAGTCGTCCCCTTACTCGCAGTCATTGATAACAGGTAACTTGATAAATGAACCTTTATGATCTTTTCCAGAGCTATTTCCGCTTACATCATTTACCTTGGAAAGTGGGGCATGTTATCAAGCATAAAAGTATTTTATTTTTTATATATATATATTTTTTTTAAACCAATAAGTTATTGTTGTTAGGAAAATGGATGAACTTTTAAGATCTGCTCTGACGTCATTCCCGATTGCGTCACGTATCCCTGAAAATCAGGACATTTTATCAAACATAAAATGATCATCATTTAATGTAGGTAAAATGGTGAATAAACCGTTAGGATTTTTTCTGTCGTTATTTTAGACTTCATGGCGTATCTTGGAGGTCAAGGCATGACCTTTTTATATTTAGGAAAAAATAAAAAAAGGAAATAAATATAAAACAGAATTTTATGTCACTGCATCGGGATGTTAAATAATAAGAAGCTCACAATTAGGATCATCGGTTGACTCTCAATTTTTTTTTTATAAGAGTGCTACGGGGACAGGCAAAGAAAGTTGCACTCATCGTTACCTTGCACCAAGAAAACATTGAAGAAATAGTATCAGCTTTAGGACAAGTCAGAATATTCAGTGTAGATATAAGATAATGATGATTAAAAAAAAAAAAAGACTGGCTGAAAAAATAGTCAAAGTAATGAAGAGCTATAATCATGTTGAGAAAAAAAGAAGCAGAGATGGGACTACTATGGCTTGTCAGATGTGAAGAATAAAAAGAAATGTGTAGATTATACGCTAGAATAGTCCGTGTAGTTATAAGCATATATATATATATATATATATATATATATATATATATATATATATATATATATATATATATATATATATATATATATATACATATATATATATATATATATATATATATATATATATATATATATATATATATATATATATATATATATATATATATATATATATATATATATATATAAGTACATTACCATATATGAATACGTGAATCATTTTTACCCCGACCGGGATATATAATTACTATGCCAAGGTGCTACTAACTACACCACAGAAGGTGTAAAAGGGAAACACCTTACAGCTTTTATCTGATATACTAGGGATGAACTCATTCTATCTGAATGCCACTCTATTCATATTACAGTTTCCCTCAACCTCACTAATCAAATAAGCACATTACCATGTGTGAAAACATGAATAATTTTCCCCCCAACTATGACTTGAACCTAGGACATATAATTACTATGCCAAGGCGCTACCAACTACACCACAGAAGGTGTACAAGGGAAACACACCTTACAGCTTATATCTGCTTTATAATAATAATAATAATAATAATAATAATAATAATAATAATAATAATAATAATAATAATAATAATAATAATAATAAATTTTATTATAATTATTATTATTATTATTATTATTATTATTATTATTATTATTATTATTATTATTATTATTATTATTATTATTACTATTATTATTATTATTATTATTATTATTATTATTATTATTATTATTATTATTATTATTATTATTATTATTGACTAAATAGTGCTTGTCTATATGACACACCTTTATTGTAGGTGCTTTGGCAAACAGTGCTTACATACGTATCTAATCTATTAATATTTATATTCTAAATACAGCCCCACTTTCATACACACACACACACACACACACACACACACACACACACACACACACACACACACACACACACACACACACACACACACACACACACACACACATGAGTGGTCAGGAAAGTGGCTAATGAAATTCAATACTTCAAAATGTAAGGTAATGAGAATGGGTACAAGTGCAAGAAGGCCCAAGCTTGACTACTCGGTGGCTGGAGTACAACTTCAAGAGACAGAAAATGAGAGAGATCTAGGAGTAAACATACTGGCAGATTTGTCTCCAGAAATACATATAAATGGCATAGTAAGGGCAGCATATGCATTCTTATCAAATGCAAGGGTAGCCTTCAGGCACATGGACAAGGAAATGTTCAGAAATATTTATGTAACCTATGTGAGGCCAAAACTCGAATATGCAGCCCCCTTTTGGAATCCGCACTTGAAAAAGCACATAGCTAAGCTTGAAAAAGTTCAAAGACATGCCACGAAACTGGTGCCAGAAATACGCAATCTCAGTTATGATGAGAGGCTGAGGGAATTAGACTTACCATCACTCGAAGTTAGAAGAGTGAGGGGGGATATGGTGACAGTCTTTAAATTCCTTCATGGTTATGATAGAGTGGATAGGGATCGATATTTTGATATGGCTGGCTCTAGAACTAGAGGTCATAGTTTGAAGCTTGGTAAGAAAACTTCTTTGCAGGATGTAAGGAAATAGTTTTTCAGTGTAAGAGTAGTTGATAATTGGAATTGGCTAAGCGAGGAGGTAGTTAATGCTATCTCAATCCATAGTTTTAAGGACAGGTATGATAAGTATCACTAAGTATAAAATGGAAGCGATCAGGAGACGGGAAGATAGGAGCTTTGGGCTCTTTCCCGTAAACACAATTAGGTAATCACAATTAGGTAATCACATATAATTTTATTTCTATATCCACTAATTTAAAACGACTCACCAAAATAATATATTAAAAATTATTCAAAACGATTTTTTTTTAAACTTGACAACTGTGAGTTTTTCTATCAAGGTTTAAGTATCCCTTTACATTAAATGAATTATTTAGAATTTATTAGAAACAAATAGCATTGCAAGCCTTAATAATTGAGTAATCTGTAACACCTGACACTGTTTTTCTTAGAATGACCATAAAATCTTTTAAGGAAGGATGATCTCCCGGAGGCTGTCGCCATTATATTTATCGCCCAACTTTAACAAGGTGTGTCCATTGTTCCGGTTTTAAGTGACCGACTCCCTTTTCTACCAAGGGCTAGGACGGTTGCCTTCTTGCGAAGGACTTGTTTTGGCAGATGTAATCATTTCCCTGAGTGCATGCCCTTGCTAACCTCAGACCGTGACGGGTCGCGAATCCTCGACCTGACGCCTCAGATTCGCGGACGCTACCGCTTGAGCCACGGTGACTAAGGAAGGATGATCTCCCGAAGCCTGTCGCCATTATATTTATGGCCCAACTTTAACAAGGTGTGAGCATTATCCAAGCAAATTTCATTGCATTGCATGACTGTAAAATTATAATGAGATGTACATTACCTTATCTCCCACGAAGGTCTCTGAGTAACTGCAGTCGAGATTGATATGAAAACTGTACAGTGTTACTCTTTCTGTGTCATTATCGAGAGCTTCGGTCCACTATCTCTCGATAGGTTCCCATTATCTTCGGACATCGTGATTGGCCATAAGCATGTTTGAGAGTTTTATTATTTTATTTGGCCTATGATGATGATTATATAATCTTGTGAAGAAATTAGGTTTTTGTTCAAGAGCATTATTGTTCTCCAGCTGTAACTGCTCAGGTATTGCATCATCTTTCATTTGATATATGTCAAGTCTAGGTATTAAGAGGCCCATTCCCTATTGGTTGGCACTAGGCTCGTATCTGCTTATTTTTGAAGAATAGAGCCAGAGGATAATTTACTTGGTGCCGTATACAACCACTAATGTGCGTCTTGGAATACTACTACTACTACTACTACTACTACTACTACTACTACTACTACTACTACTACTACTACTACTACTACTACTACTACTACTACTACTACTACTACTAATAATAATAATAATAATAATAATAATGGAGAAGAAAACATCCATATCTATGCTCTCTCTCTCTCTCTCTCTCTCTCTCTCTCTCTCTCTCTCTCTCTCTCTCTCTCTCTCTCTCTCTCTCTGTGTGTGTGTGTGTGTGTGTGTGTGTGTGTGTGTGTGATTACCTAATTGTGATTACCTAATTGTGTTTACGGGAAAGAGCCCAAAGCTCGTATCTTCCCGTCTCCTGATCGGTTCCATTTTATACTTAGTGATACTTATCATACCTGTCCTTAAAACTATGGATTGAGATAGCATTAACTACCTCCTCGCTTAGCCAATTCCAATTATCAACTACTCTTACACTGAAAAAGTATTTCCTTGCATCCTGCGAAGAAGTTTTCTTACGAAGCTTCAAACTATGACCTCTAGTTCTAGAGCCAGCCATATCAAAATATCGATCCCTATCCACTCTATCATAACCATGAAGGAATTTAAAGACTGTCACCATATCCCCCCTCACTCTTCTAGCTTCGAGTGATGGTAAGTCTAATTCCCTCAGCCTCTCATCATAACTGAGATTGCGTATTTCTGGCACCAGTTTCGTGGCATGTCTTTGAACTTTTTCAAGCTTAGCTATGTGCTTTTTCAAGTGCGGATTCCAAAAGGGGGCTGCATGTTCGAGTTTTGGCCTCACATAGGTTACATAAATATTTCTGAACATTTCCTTGTCCATGTGCCTGAAGGCTACCCTTACATTTGATAAGAATGCATATGCTGCCCTTACTATGCCATTTATATGTATTTCTGGAGACAAATCTGCCAGTATGTTTACTCCTAGATCTCTCTCATTTTCTGTCTCTTGAAGTTGTACTCCAGCCACCGAGTAGTCAAGCTTGGGCCTTCTTGCACTTGTACCCATTCTCATTACCTTACATTTTGAAGTATTGAATTTCATTAGCCACTTTTCTGACCACTCATGCAGATTATTTAGATCCTCCTGAAGTTCTCTACCATTGTTCTCGTTTTTTACTTTCTTCACAATCTTTGCATCATCTGCAAGCATATTCATGAATGAATTTACAGACTCTGGTAGGTCATTTACATATACAAGGAACAAAAGTGGCCCTAAAACTGAACCCTGTGGAACTCCACTACTAACTCTTCTCCATTCAGACACTGAGTGTCTTACTCTAACCCTCTGTTCCCTTCCTTCTAAGTAAGTTTTTATCCATTCCAAAACATTTCCACCTATTCTAGCCATTGATTGCAGCTTCCTAATAAGTCTCCCATGTGGAACAGTGTCAAACGCTTTCTGGAAGTCTAGGAATATGCAATCACCCCAGCCCTCTCTTTCCTGTAAGATTTGGCTTACCTCATCATAAAATTCTAATAAGTTTGTTACTGTTGATCTACCTTCTCTGAAGCCATGTTGCCTCACTGACAAAAAGTTGAAGGATTCCAAGTGAAGAGAGATATGTTTCCTTAGTAGTTTCTCCATAACTTTGCAAACTATGCTGGTCAAGGAAACTGGTCTATAGTTCAGAGCCGTATCCCTCCTTCCCTTTTTGAAGATAGGTATCACATTTGCTTGTTTCCAGCATCTTGGAATCTCCCCCGACTCCAGTGACTCCTTAAATATGATACTTAGTGCCACTGATATTGTGTTTGCGCATTTTTTAAGCACATGAGGGGATATGTCATCGGGACCTGTAGCTTTATGAATATCTAAATCCATCAGCGCTTTGCATACCTCTGTGGCTGTAAGGTTGATGTTCTCTAATACCGGCCCTTGAGCTTCTATCACTGCAATCTGAGGGGGTGGGGTATTTTCTACTGTAAATACTGACTGAAACTCCTTGTTCAATTCTTTGCAGATCTCTTCATCCGTCTCAGTGATGCTTCCATCCGCTCTCTTTAGCCTTAAAACCTGTTCTTTTACCTTCAGTTTTCCTCTGATAAAGCTGTGGAAAAGCTTGGGATTTTCCTTAGCCTTTCTGGTGATGTCCCTCTCATAATCTCTCTCTGACTCTCTCCTTTTACTTAGGTAGTCATTTCTTGCTCTTTTGTAGGTTTGCCAGGCATTTATGTTTTTTCTCCTCCTATGCCTTTTCCAGCATTTGTCTCTCCACTCCTTAGCTCTTTTACACCCATTATCGAACCATTTCTCTCTGGCATGAATTACACCTACTTTGGTGACAGGTATGCAGCAATCTACTATCTTCCCATATTTCTCACAAAAGATGTCATACATTTCTTGTACAGATTTGTTGTAAAATAAGGTTCTCCAGTCAATAACTGCAAAAAGCTCATTCATTTTGATGTAATCTCCTTTCGGATAGTTCCTCCTCATGTCCTCAGTGCCTCTACTCTCAGGAAGAATATCTTCAATGATATACTCCATCAACAACACACAGTGGTCACTCTTTCCAATTGGTGGTTCATACTCAATTTTTTCAATATCCAACACATTATCTGTGAACACTAGATCAAGTAGTGATGGCTCATCCCCACCCCTGGCCCTTGTTGGTTCCATTACATGTTGGTGTAGGAAATTCCCTTGTACGCAATCTAGGAATCTTGCCCCGAATGAGTCCTCACCACTGTGTGGGTCAAGATTTATCCAATCTATCTCTTTATGATTAAAGTCTCCCATAATCAAAATCCTACATTTTTTTCCCCGTGCCATGTTAACAACTGAGTTTATGACTTCAATAGTACCTATATGACTTTCCTCATAAACTTCAAGCCTATTCTGCTGGTTCCTTGGTGGGTTGTATACAACAGTTATTATAATGCTCTCTGACCCAGTATTTATGCGAGCAACAAGAAATTCCTTGAACTCACTTTCTATAGCCAAGTTTATGTGTGTGTGTGTATGTGTGTGTGTGTGTGTGTTTATATGCATTCAAAAATAATGAGCTCTTAGAATGCGGTTCAGACAAGAACCATCTTCAAAAAAGAGAAAAAAAATGTGTAGGTTTTCTAGAGATGGTTCTAGTAAGAACCGAAAGCAAAGCGAGTATATTTTTGAATATTATAATAGAATATAAAGTACTAAAGTACAGATCTTGTCCTCTCTCTTTTGATGGTTATTTGTCGGTTTGGCAAGTTTAATCAATACTACTACTACTACTACTACTACTACTACTACTACTACTACTACTACTACTACTACTACTACTACTACTACTACTACTACTACTACTATTGATAATAATTGCAATAATAATAATAATAAAAATAATAATAATAATAATAATAATAATAATAATAATAATAATATTTTCCATGCATAACACCAAGGCTAATCTACTATAAGAGAAGTATGAATTATTATTATTATTATTATTATTATTATTATTATTATTATTATTATATTATTATTATTATTATTATTATTATTATTATTATTATTATTATTATTATTATTATTATAATCAGTATAAGCCTTTGACTTAATTACTCTTTGATGTAAATATCAATGTAAGATTTTTTTGGAGAGAGAGAGAGAGAGAGAGAGAGAGAGAGAGAGAGAGAGAGAGAGAGAGAGAGAGAGAGAGAGAGAGAGAGAGAGAGAGAGAGAGAGAGAGAGAGAGAGAGAGAGAACATTTTTGTTCCCGCTCAGTTTAGCCATATTCTTGACGTGGGCGGTAATACAATCACAGGAAAAAGTCACAGTTTTGGGTAGGAAATCAAGTCACAGGTGAAAAAAACAATCTCAATTCTGGCTAGGAAAGAAAGTCACATGGAAAAAGGTCACAGGTTAGGTCAGGATAGATTTTTTTCCTGTGACTTATTTCTGACTTTTTTTTTATCGGGTAGGTTACAGTTTTGCGGCCCATGCCGCTCAACGACCTCACCCCTCCGCTCAAGTAAGTAGTTCGACCCTAACCTGTGTGACGGGGGGAGTTCCAGGGGGCGAAGCCCCCCTGGCTAAGAGGTTAGGTAGGTATTTTTAGTTAGGATAGTAAAAAATTGTTTCGTATACCTATTGTCGCCATTTTTGCTGTGTATTCATCCGCCAGTTCCCTAGTTAGAGCCTAGCGCCATCTATTGGTAGGTTTTGAACATTGGTATGGCCCGGAAAACTGTAGGCGCACCTTTTTATCTAGATTCATTCTTGAAGAAGTCAGCAATTTCATCATTGTGTATTAATATCGTCATGAAAACGGCTTTGAAAAATTATCAGTGGAGCTTATGACATAGATTTTCATTTTTAACGAAAGTTCTATATTTTTCATGTGTACTCACTTTGTCTCCGTAGCCGACAGGTATTGGAAAACGGTAAATCACAGTGCATTTTCCTATCAAATGTCACACAAATATCACAGAGTGAAAAATTTAAACAGATTCCCGGATTCTCCTGAGAGCACCCAGGGACGCCTCAATAGAGGTCAATTCAACTATCCTCACTGATCAGCCACAGCGATATGATAGCTATTTGACCTTTTCTTAACCATTTCCATATATTTTGCCTCATCCCCACACTCATTTACTTCACTTACCCCTACACTCAAAGAGCAGAATAACCTTATC
>JAXCGZ010003252.1:17500-18623 GCA_037179515.1 Halocaridina rubra | reverse complement strand
AAATGGGACCCCCCAAGGTGGAATCCTTAGCCCCTTCCTCTTTAATGGTCTCATGAAAAAACTCATGGACTTCGCACTACCACATGGAGCCAAACTCTTCAACTATGCGGATGACTTTGCCCTTGTCACAATAGGAGACAGAAGCTCTAACAAGACACAGTGCTGCCTCACCAAGATTCACCAAGCCTACATCTCCCTTGGAGTTAAAATCAATGCCCGCAAAACCAAGGCCCTTCCCATCCACCAGTGGATGCCAAACACTAATCTGGTCATAGGTAATGAGCCTGTGGACTGGGTTACAAAACACCAATACCTGGGTGTAATCATCGACAACAGACTAACCTTTGGACCAGAAATTCAACACTTGCGCGGCATTTGCAACCAGCAACAAGCGGTCCTTCATCGGATGTCGGGCCTCTACGATGGTGCATCATTTAATGTCCTCAGAAGCTTCTATGTACAAGCCATACGCAGCCTCATAGACTATGCTTGTCCCACACACTGGCTACTAAAAGACCAACAGTGGAACAAGATAGAAGTAATTCAAAACAATGCCAAACGTACCATACTAGGAGTCCCCATGTGGACCAAGAGAGAAAACATCCAGATGGAATTGGGACTCATGCCACTCAAACTCAGAGCTCAGCAAAGACTGACCCTCTTTGTGGCCAAAACCACCACTGCCCAACATAAATGCCTAGCTGGCACAAATCTCCATCTAGCCCTCAATCGCCACCCCAACCACCATCCTAGAACCTGGGCAGCCAAGGTCTGCGCTAGCCTGCATGCACTGCCAGTCAGGGAGAGCATCCTAGCCAAGATACAGGACACACCGCTTCCTGAATACAGATGCCCACCCCCATGGAATGACCAACCACTCGATATAGAGATCGAGCTCCCTGACAACCCCAAAAGCTTGGTAAACCCGCTTGTCCTTAAAAACATATACAAGGACAAAATTCAGAGCTGGATCAGGCCAAACTCTCAAGTCTACTACACTGACGGTTCAGTAAATCAAGAAACTGGAGCCTCAGCCGCCGCCTTCACCACTGGAAACCACGTCCTATCCTGGAGACTGTCAAACTCCTGCACATCGCTCCAGACTGAGCTTGTTGCCATAGCC